>JAVLUX010000041.1:11992500-12285000 GCA_032164185.1 Moxostoma hubbsi
CTTTCTCTCTCTTAGATGTACAGTGGCGTCTCTGTTGACTGTCGCTCTGCATGGAGACCTTCTTTACCTCACAGAGGTAATGGAGGACCTTCTGCAGAGTCTGATGGACCAGTCCAGCAATGCAAATCCTAAACTTCTTCTGCGTCGCACAGAGTCCATTGTGGAGAAGCTCCTCACCAACTGGATGTCCATTTGTCTCTATGGCTACCTCAGGGTTTGTCCTTCCATCTTCTTAAATATGAATATGCCTATCTAGCCCCCAGTTTTTTTTTAAGGCACTATTATTTAAGATATAGTTCACCCAAAAAGGAATATTTTGTCATAATTTTATTACCCTCTTGTCGTTCTAAACCCGTTTGACCCTGACTATATTTACATGGACACCACGAGCAATTTATTGCTAGAAAACGGCATATTGCGAGAAAGTATTGTTCTTGTTTACGTGCACTGGATAAGTGGTGTACTCTTAACTCCTGTATACATGCAGCTCAGTCAGTAAGCAGCTTTCTCCACAACAACGTAATTTTCCCACAACGCTTGTGTAAATATTAAACATGACATCCGAGGAATACTTCACAATTTTATTCTCGGTTGCTTCGCTTTTATTTCTAGATATTCCATATTCCGCTGTTTCACGCACATGTGGAATCTTCAAAATCCTGAATGAACACCGCTTATGTGGTTACATGGCCACATTAAGCAGTGTTCTCCGGGAGAAACCTAAGTGTGTTAAACCGCTTTCTCTTAATCCCTTAAATGGCGCAAGGAAATCGATGTTCTCGTTTACATGATGTTTCAGAGCGCCACTTTCTGCAAAAACCCTGGAATAAACCGTGTGGTCTATGTCTTTCTTCTGTGGAACTCAGAACGAGATATTTTGAAGAATGCACTTTCCCATATGATAAAAGTGAATGGGAACTGAAACTGTCTAGATCTGAAAATGACAAATAAGCACCATTCATCTTGTGCACAATACTCCAAGTCTTCTGAAGTCATACAATAGCCTCGTGTGAGGAACTGACCAAAATTCAAATCTCATTTGCACTCATACACATATATTAAATCTTCACAAAACAATCTAAGTTGAAAGGTGCTACACGAACTGATATAGTCTGAATTAATATAATTAGTATATCTGAATTTGTTTATTGCAAGCTTAGATGTCGCGACTGGTTACAAGACATGCAGAACCGATTCCATTTGGCATCATTGATGTCATACCTAGTGTTATGCATCATGACTTGCCATATTTTAATATACATGAACTCAAGATTTTAGATTTTAGAGCTACAGTGAAGAGAATGATTTTGAGTAAATAACAATTGACTATTAAATAACAATTTTGTCTCTTCCTCACACAAAGATATATGGCTTCTGAAGACCTATGAAATATAGGTTTATACACTGCTTTTATGATACTTTTTTCAAGTCATAAGGGTTTGGAACAACATGAGGGTGAGTAAATGATGACAGAACTTGAATTTTTGGGTTAACTATCCCTTTAAGAGTACAAAAACAAGCCTCACTTTTGTTAACTTAAGTTGTGTTTGTTTTGTCCTGTAGGAAGCAGTAGGGCAGCCTCTGTTCTTGCTAGTGTCAGCTCTGACTCAACAGATCTCTAAAGGGCCTGTGGACTCAGTGACAGAGAAAGCTCTTTACACACTTAGTGAAGACTGGCTTCTCTGCCAAGCACAAGACTTTGAGGCCCTGGTTAGTATTTCCTCTTTCACTGTCTCTTTTATACAATCAGGCATGCACTTCAACAAAAAACACCATATTTTTTTCAATGTGCAAGTCACGTTGACATTTTCAAAATTGTACTTTATATTGAAAAACAGCATACTCCTAGTATGATATATGTACAGTATTCTAAGGATCATATACATTTTACAAAAAAAGTATATTTTGTATACCAGATCTCTTTCTCCATCAGAAAATATCAGGTTTTTGTCTGATATGCAGGGTTGAATTGACTAAACATTTTGCCAACTGCAAAAATAGAATATTTGCATGGAATAGTGCATCCATGCATCTTATCACGTGGCTTGTTGAGCACGTTACTGCGGAGACCTAGTGCATGTGGAGACTTCATGCTATTCTCCACTGCATCCATGCACAACTCACCACATGCCCCACTGAGAGTGAAAACTACATTATATCGACCGTGAGGAGGTTACCCCTTGTGACTCTACCCTCCCTAGCAACCAGTTGCTTAGGAGACCTGGCTGGAGTCACTCAGCTCACCCTGGATTCGAACTCGTAACTCCAGGGGTGGTAGTCAGCGGCTTTACTCGCTGAGCTACCCAGGCCCCCCAATGTTACAAGTCATTCTTTTCATGCCATCTCAGATGTGTATGACTTTCTTTCTTCTGCTGAACACAAAGATTTTTAGAAGAATATTTCAGCTCTGTAGGTCCTCACAATGCAAGTGAATGGTGACCAAAATGCACATAAAGGCAGTGTAAACATAATTCATAAAACTCCAGTGGTTAAATCTGTATCTACAGAATTGGTAGGATAGGTGTGGGTATGAAACAGATTCATATTTAAGTCCTTTTTTACTATAAATCTTCACTTTCACTTTCACATTCTTTGTACATATTGCCAACTACTGGGCAAGGAGGAGAATTTATGGTAAAAACGAACTTAAATTTTGATCTGTTTCTCAACCACATCTTATCTTATCACTTCTTAAGACATGAATTAAACCACTGGAGGGATGGCATGAGGGTGAGTAAATGATGAGAGAATTTTCCTTGTTAGGTGAACAATCCCTTTAATGTTTTCGTATTTGTGTTCTTTTAAAGGCTATTTTTTACTTTTGTCTCCTTCACTTTTGCTAAGTTTCTCTCAAGCATAGTACATTTTAAGCCTCTTAAATTAACTGCTCAAAAACATCTGCTTTGTCTGTAATCAGTATGCCATCCTTGCACCACAGAAGACATCCTGTATCTTCCGTTATTCTTTGTTTCACAAGACTTTCTGCACACACAGTTTGTAACTCATTTTCCGAATTAAGTTGCTGTTCAACAAGTGTATCTTTTATTTTTTATTCATTGCTTACCCATGCATTGTACTTTTGACATTTTCTCTTAAAAAGTACTGATTAATTTTAAGCTGTGATTGTCACATTGCCTGTGGTTATAAACTGTCTTGCACAAATAAGAAAAGAGGAAAGACTTATAAAGTGTTAAAACATAAACATGTTTTCAGGCCATCTTCTATAAAAAAAAAAAAAGTCACCAGCAAAACAGATATGACTGTTGTAGTCTTCTACTGTCTGCAAAGAATATCGGTGTTGCAAGCCTTCCTCTCAGTACACTGCACATTGTGGGATAGTACTGCCAAACAAGTATAAATGATAAGTAACATTGTAGCTGAGAATATTATGCACCAGTTTATTTTTTACAGTTCAATGCAAAAAAATAACCATTATGAGACACTTATTTTTGGTTGAAAGAGAAGTTCTCTCTTTAAACTGCTGTCTTGCTAGTAAAAATGCAACAATCGGATTCTTTGTTTGACAGAAATAAAAAAGATTTCCCTGGTGATTTTTATAAGCAGATAGACATTCAACAAAAACATCTGTCATAATAGTTGATTCGTAAGTCATAAAAGTGCCTTTATACAGGATCTGTCACACAGGCAAACGATTAGTTGGTCAGTCTAAAATATCAGCGTTGCCAATTGAGGAAATGAAAGAGCTCATAGAGCTTATTGGAAAGTTGGTTATCTAAGCATTCTCACTTCAGCTTTAAATTTTAAGTCAAGGATGGAGGATTGATCATGATGCGGAGCCCACCTAAGAGTGTAAATATTAGAGTTGCGAATTAATATGATTTTGTGTCCTATAATTATTTTATTTTTTTTACCTCTTTGAATGCTAGTTCCCTATTGTTTCCTCTTCTGCTAGCATTGTAAGAAGAGTCACTTCTTAGTGCTAAATTGTAGTGAGTGATTCTTCTGTAGACATTAACTTATGTTCACCCAGACATCATTCACTCACCCTCATGCAATCCCAGATGTGTATGATTTTCGTTCTTCTGCAGAACACAAACAGATTTTTAAAATAATATTTCAGCTCTGTAAGTCCATACAATGCAAGTCAACAGGTTCCAAAACGTTGAAGCTCCAAAAAGCACATAAAGGCAGCATAAAAGTAATCCATTTGACTCCAGTGGTATAATCCATGTCATCTGAAGCGATATGATAGGTGTGGGTGAGAAAGATCAATTTTGAAGTCATTTTTTACTATAAATGCTCCTCCCTGACAAGTAGGTTGCGATAGACATGAAGAATGTGAATTGACAAAAACAAAAGAACAACTCTAAGGAGAGAAGAGCGCTTTTGAGAGCTGTTTGAAAGTAGAGATTTATAGTAAAAAAAAGACTTAAAATGTATGTTTCTCATCTGTATCTATCATATCACTTCTGAAGACATGGATATAACCACTGTAGTCATGTCAATTACTTTAATGTTGCCTTTATGTGCTTTTAAGTTTTGGACCCTGTTGACTTGAATTGGATGGACATAGAGAGGTGAAATATTCTTCTTAAAATCTTTATTTGTGTTCAGCAGAAGAAAGAAATTCACACACATCTGGGATGGCATGAGGGTGAGAAATGATGAGAGAATTGTCATTTTTGGGCGAACTATCTCTTTAATTATATTCACCTTACTTCTCCTCTAATTCTACTGCAGAAACTGAAGGTGTGTTTTGCTGTGGGGACTGATGGAGAGCTCAGCGAACTCTTAGAGGTCAACGCGCTGACCTGTGACACCATACACCAGGTCAAGGAGAAAATCTTACAGACTTTCCAGCGCAAATTTGGTTTCCCCTACACACAACAGTTCAGGGACATTGAAATTGGTTAGTCAGATCTCCGGTTTCTGTCTTTCAAAGTTGATTTTGACCAGATTTCAAATACATTTAAACAAATGAAGAAATTATTATATGGTGAGTTTTTCTATTTCTTTAAGTTTATAGATCTGAATACTTTAATGGCTGAATGTTAGGACTCAGTCAACGTTGATAAAATCATTTTAGCTTTTCAAGTGCACGTGCCTCTACTGATCACATCCGTTTTTAACAGTTTCAGGTTGCCAGTCCTAATGGCGTCAGAACTAATTCCTGTTTCATGTCTCTGTTTTTTCATTTGCACTCAAAGAATGTGAGAAGGCAGGAAAATATGTCATGCTACAGGAAGTTGATGAGAGCTCAGAGGTTCGGGGACATGTTACCATGTTGAATACACTGAGACATTATCAGGTGAGTGGATGGGATCAAGACATTGCCTGATTCATTTCTCCACTTCTATTAAGACAGAATGAAGTTAAATAAATAAAATATCTTGTTTAAAAGTGCACTCAGTAGCTTTTGTCTTTGTGTCATGTTGGACTTACACTGACACCTAGTGGCTTGGATGCGGCACCATTTAAAATCAATAGTTTTTAGTTACAGATGCCGTTGTAGAAATTCAGTTTTAATGTTCAGCCATGATTGCTTTAATCAATGAGTGAAAGTGTCCAATAACAGGACGGTTACTGAGATTAAGCGAGTAGTATTCAGCTGGTCATGTGATTCTAATATGGCAGCCACCGTGTGCGGACCCTCTCCATGTAGAATAAAACAGCTTTTATAAGGTTACTGATATGACTGGAGTCTTCATTTTAATGTGATTGCTCAGGATTTCCTACATATATTGCAAATATTTCAATTCATGTCTTTATAGTGAGGGAAATCTACTACTTGCACCAAGAATGGCTGTTTGTTTTAATCAAGCCTTTGAGATTGACCTTTGACTCGCAATGCTTGTATCACAAGGTCAAATAAGCCCAGATTATGCTAAAACCTTGAGAGCCAATAATACATTCTGAGACTAGCACAGTGGTTAAATAGTGCTTTTTTTACTGTATTATGTGAATAAAGACTTTTGAACATATTTTCCATTCCAGGTGGCTGATGGAGCGTGCATTAAAGTTATCACAAAAAGAGTTCATGCCCCACTCATGTCACAGAACAGTGTAAAGGGTGAGTCTCATCCCTATCTCAACTAAAGCAATGTCATATCCACAATTATAACAGACAGAAAGCCTGTGTAGCACTGAGCAGTTTCGTCCTTTTCTAAGCACTTAAAATAAGTCTCATGAACTTGTCAAACTGAACTGGATCTATCCCTATTTCAAGTTTAAATGCACAGGCAACAACAGAAGTGTCATGCCATTTATTCACGAGCCAAGTGTATTCTGAATGCAACCTCTTAAAAATAAAGGGGTAACAATTTACAATAAGGGTATATTCACTAGTTAATGGATTAAGCGTCATATAATAACAATGAACAATAATTTTTTTTAATGTTATGTATTAAGCTTGATTTATGTTATTTTATCAAAATACTTTTGTTCATTCAAGCTGAGACAGAAATACAAAAGTCAAACCTGCTTTTTCCGTACAAAGACAGTTTGTAACTGGCTGCCAAGTTTCAAGTTCTGTACTAGGTCAAATCTTTCTCTTTGCATGTTGTCATGCACTGAAGAGGATGAATCTTTGCGCTGTATTAAGGAAGTTGTGGTGTATCTGTGTCTTTACGCAGCGATGCAGCGATTGCCAGTGCTACCGGTTATATTTTCATATGCTCTATGTGTCTTTCATAGAGAACTCATTAATGAACATTTTAAATTGCATAACATATCAGCAGTTGTTATGAATGAAATATTAATGTACATGTATATGAATCAAGGTTTCATGACATTTCTGTTTGAAACTACATTACCTTATGATCTGTTATTAAGTACTACAATAATTATTACATGTGTTAAACGTCATTTAAGTTCCAACCTTTAAAATTTGTGTATGAACACGTGCATGTGTGTATGTTCATTTGTTTATTGAGTATTTTATGTAGTAGTTTATTTGAGTGCATCTGCAGATTTTGGTGTTCACAGTGGGTATAAAGAGTGCTCACTCAAACGACAAATGGAAACAATAATTCAACCTAATTGCAAGGAAAGCAATGTGACATATATATTTTCACAGTTATATCACATAATCAGTTCTCTGTTGCTATGGAAAATGGTTATCATTTCAGTCCTTTTATTGACTTTATGTCGGGATGCTTTTCACAGATGATGAAAACTTCTCTACCAAATACTTCCATCTGGTAAGTAACCATGCACTAATACCTTGTGTTGATGCATTTTGTGAATGGCCACTTTCTTTTGACATGTTGAGAGTGGCCCACTAAGAATCTATCCAGAAATGACTGTGCTGTGTTTTCATTAACGAGTCAATGGTTGAAGGTTCATTTGTTATGGCATTATTTCAGGTTGCCATTGCATTTACACTGCTGATGTGTGTGTGGGCATGTGATGCTTTCAGTTTTGCCATATTTTCTTCCCGTCCAAATGAAAGGAAGTGTCTCATAAAACTGTTAACTGTTTTAGAAATGCAGTGCAGTTAACATTGTTCAAAGATACACTAAGCATTCCTAATTTTCTTACAATGAAAACACAATATCTTAGACATTTAGACACTCAACATTAAGAACACAAAAGAAACAATTGTTGTTAAATAACTGTAATTATGTCTTACTGTTAATAGGTTGGACAATTCAAATGTATAGGCATAATAACCTGGATTTTTTGGTTTACCTAGGTTGATCCAGACATAGATCTAAGCAAACATCCAGAGAGAAAAGAGGTGAAATTCAAAGAGATGTACCTCACCAAACTGCTCTCCACCAAGGTACAATTGACGGCACTGTTTACAGAAGCAATCTGTCTGTCTGTCTGTCTGTCTGTTCGTCCGTCCGCCCATCCATCGTTCTATCCACCCACCCATCCATCCATCTATCCATCCATCCATCTATTCATCCGTCTATAAATCCACCTATCCATCATTCTACCCACCGATCCATCCAGCATCTGTCCATCTAGCACCTATCAATTTTTCAAACCATCCACCTGACCATCTATCTACCTATCCATCTATCATCCATCCATCCATCCACCTATCCATTGTTCTGTCCATACATCCATCCATCCATCTTCCATCCATCCATCCATCCATCCATCCATCCATCCATCCATCCATCCACCATCTGTCCATCTTTCTATCTATCCACCTATTCATCATTCTATCTATCCATCCACCAGCCGTCAATCCATCTTTCTATCTACCTATCCACTTATCCACTTATCCATCATTCCATCCATCCATCCTTTTTTTCATCCATCAATTACTACAACCCTCTTTTAAAAACATTGATTGATGTTTGGAAATTTGCTGTATCATGAGATATGTGATATTTATGTGTCCACCAGGTGGCAGTCCATTCTTTTGTGGAGAATCTTTTCAAGAATATCTGGGGATTGCCCAACAACAGAGGCCCACTGGCTGTCAAATACTTTTTCGACTTCCTGGATGCACAAGCAGAGAGAAAAAAAATCTCAGATTCAGATGTTGTTCACATCTGGAAGACAAACAGGTGCTTAATACAAATCAAATGTCCGACAATAAAACAAATAACACATTTTAATGTACATGCATTAACTGAAATGCTGAATTTCATATTCAGAAAGGATCAAATTTAAACTAGTTGGAAAAGGTGAGCTGGATACGTGATTGCATAATTTTTTGTCTCATGGTTTTTCCTACTAGCCTACCACTTCGTTTCTGGGTGAACATCTTGAAGAATCCCGACTTTGTGTTCAGTGACATGGAAAAGACACCTCACCTAGATGGCTGTCTGTCTGTCATTGCTCAGGCCTTCATGGACTCTTTCTCGCTTGTCGAGCAAAACCTGGACAAGGTAACCATAGAAACTTGTTCACCCAAAAATGTAAATCTTGCCATCATTTACTCACTGCTATGTCATCCCAAACCGGTTTTACTTTCTTTCTTCCGTGGACCACAAAAGAAGATGTTTGACATAATTTCAGCCTCAGTCACCATTAACTTTTATTGAATGGAAAAACGATGCAGTGAAAGTGAATGGTGACTGAAACTGAACATTCTGCCGAACATCTGCTTTTGTGTTTCATGGAAGAAAGTCATAGTGGTTTGGAACAACATAAGGGTGAGGAAAAACTCAATTTCTTTCTCTCCCTCACAGCATTCGCCAACTAATAAGTTACTCTATGCCAAAGACATTCCTAAGTACAAACTGGAAGTGAAGATGTACTACAAGATAATGAAGGATACACCCTCTATTAGTAACGAAGAGTTCAAGATGTTTCTTCATGAAGAGTCAAAGGTTCAATTTATGCCAATACCTCTATTTCTTAATATAACATCTTAAGTGATTGACGGTGATGCATATTGATGGAGATACAAAAGAAAATGGAATTTCCCTTTCTTTCATTAGAAACATGAATATGAGTTTAATGAATGCGCTGCCCTGCGAGAACTCTACAAATACATGACCCACTATGTCAATGAGGTAAGAATAATGTGTCATCAACATTCCCCTGAATTTGTCATCCAGAGGACCTAAACTATGGCATTTTTACACACACGATCAGCCACAACATTAAATCCACATGCCTAATATTATGTAGGTCTCCCTCTTCCCACCAAAACAGCACCAAACCACATCTCAGAATACTATTCTCAGATGATATTCTTCTCACCACAATTGTAGAGCGGAACACTTAGTAGACCAGTCTGGCCATTCTCTGTTGACCTCTATCATCAACAAGTCATTTACATCCGTTTACGCTGGATGTGTTTTTGGCACCGTTCTGAGTAAATTCTAGAGACTAGTGTGTGAAAATCCCAGAAGATCAAAATTTACAGAAATATTCAAACCAGCCCATCTGGCTCCAATAATCATGCCACGGTCCAAACGCATTTTTCCCCATTCTGATGGTTGATGTGAACTGAAGCTACTGACCCATATCTGCATGATGTTATGCACTGCACTGCTGCCACACGATTTGTTGATTAGATAATCACATGGATGATTGTTGGTGCCAGATGGGTTGGTTTGAGTATTTCTGTATCTGCTGATCTCCTGTGATTTTCACACACAACAGTCTCTAGAATTTACTCAGAACGGTGCCAAAAACAAAAATCATCCAGTGAGCAGCAGTTCTGCGGATGGAAACACCTTGTTGATGAGAGAGGTCAACAAGGAATGGCCAGACTGGTTCAAAAGGATAACTTAGATAACCGTTCTGTACAATTGTGGTGAGAAGAATAGCTCAGAATACTATTCTGAGATGTGGGTTGGTGCTATTTTGTCCGCATGTGGGGTGACCTACACAATATTAGGGAGGTGGTTTTAATGTTGTGTCTGATCTGTGCATATGTACTGTATATTGTTTTCAGGCACATTAAAGCCGCAGTAATTCTATTAATGACACCTATTTTGCCACTTTAATGAAATGTGACAGGAAACCTCTCTCCCACATCCTGTTTTCAGTTTAGGATTATTCAAACCCTGTTTTGAAAAGAGAACTGACACAGTGTATTCCCTTTCATTGTATATTACGTGGAGGTGGGATAGCATGTTGTGAGATTGAGATCTACAGCACCAAAGTACATGAGAATGGCAGAAAGACTTATACATGTACAACTGCATTTTATTAGGTCTGTGTATGTTTCATAACCACTTGTCTCTTCCTCTCACTCTTGTCAATACAGATTTCTCAGAAGCTGGAGCAGACAGACGCCACCACCAGTCTGAAAGAGGAAATGCACAAAGTGATGAAGCTTTTTGACAACATGAAGTGAAGTGCTTGGAGCTGAAATTCTTCTGATACTGCCTTTCACACTTTCATCTCCACACTCTCCTGCGTGCCTTTTGAATTTTGTGTATTCACGCTGCATTTTTTTCAACTGAAGCTGGTCACTGAACTGTCTCTCCCTCATGGAGACTGCCATCTGCATTAAGCATTTCAGCCATATAATCAAGAAGACAGATTCACTTTGTCTGATGGACACTGTATAGGGACCAAGTGAATGCAATATATGTTGACCAGTCTCAGCATTTGAGAAAGGCTTATCAATGAGTATGAATATTGGACTAACACAGAGTTATTTATACTCTGTATCTCTGACCCATGACTTGCAATGCAATACAAAAATTATGATTTGAATTGTTTATTGCAAGTTGACCTCTCAGTTTTGAAATTCAAAGTACTTTATTGGCATGATTATTTTTACATACAGTATTGCCAAAGCATTAATACACAAAAAAGATAATGACAAGAAAATAATAATAATAATAAAACAGAAACAGATGACAATAAAAATATGACCTCTCTCTACTGTAAATTCCAGTGTGCTAATCTGCCTCTAATGCATTAATCTACCAGGTCAAGTATTTTAAATGTCCTATTCTGTAAAATGTAATTACTTTGTGCTTTTATGGCAACTGTCCTGTCACTGGCAGCACTATTGTAATAATAAATACTTGAGATATTTAGAAATTGTGAGTTGACCTCCATGCAGCTGCTTCACTTTGGCGCCATCTTTTGGTCAAACTAGTGATGACGTTATTGTGCTACAAAAAAATGTGACAGCTTGTGTTAAACGAAATTAAATGACAAAAAAAAAAAAAAAAAAAAAAAAAAAAAAAAAAAAATATATATATATATATATATATATATATATATATATATATATATATATATATATATATATATATATATATATATATATATATAAATAACATTAAACGGGATAACCTCGCTGTGGTGTTTTTGTTATAATGGTTAATTATTACTTATTTTATAATTTAATAACTTTATCAGATGTATTCATAACTTTATCAAGATAAGTTCCAGCAAAGCAAATCTTTTTAGGTGTCTAAAAAGTGGCGCAAGGGGGGTTAATAAAGTCGGTAAAATAAAGTGACCAAATCCTCCATTAAGTCTCATTTAAATCTAGACAAAAATAATGAGAAACGTTGTTTTATCAATTTAATTGAAAGTATATTTTGAAGAGATAAAAAGTAAAGTTATTTTTTTTATACCATCACACCTGACCAATTAGAGACAACATCCGGTTAGCTAAGCTCCGCCCGTACTTATTCAATTATTATTATTTGCAGGACATTAAATATTTAAAAATGTATACAACATAATAAGTGATTACAGTGTGAAATAAAGTGTAACATTCAGAACAATAGTACAAACGAGCTTTAGCGAAAGAGCTTCAAATATTCTATTATCCATACATAATTAACAGAGAAATTATAACTAATATTTGAATCGTGTTTCCATAGAAACCCAAATGCACGACCTGTGTGAGGTAACATTTAAAGCGGATTCCAATTTTTCTTAGGCCAGAGATTATTTTATTTACTTAACAAATCCACGAATCTATTATAGTAGAGAGCGCAACGGTCAACTATCGTGTTACGACAGTGAGTAACAGTTTGCGGATACTATACAAATGAATTGGGAGAGCCGTAAACGGACAACTACCTGTCGCAAAATTGCCCGTGTCTTCTTTTATAACTCCACACATAGTTCGTTCCAAAATGATTCTTTTTTTGTGTAAAACATGTTGAAGATTAGCTGAAAGGCCATCAATTCATTAAGTGATTAGCTGTTTTCTCAAAAAATCAGTTTATTCAGCACACTGAAGCATCTTCGTATACATCCAATAAACCTGCCTATTGTCTCCTCGCCGACCGTAGAATGTCTATAGGACCGCCTTGTTATGCTATTTCATGCTAAACTTGTGAAATCGTACGGTAGAAGAGCTCTGGTTCGGCGAGCCTCGTTGTCGTGGAGCGCTCCTGCGCATGCTCGCTGGTCCACCGACGCGTCACTGCGCATTCAACATGGACCCGTCAGAGAAGCGGTTGCGTCGGACGCCTCATACGAGTCATGTTTATATTCGTCCATAACGAGCATTCATCTTTGGGAAGAAAACACTCCTGTTAACCGGGGGAAATCTAAAATGTACAGCGTTCAAAGTCAGAGCCCCGTCCTTGGATAAGTTCTTCATGAGATTACGGTCATGGCTGGATTGATCAAGAAACAGATCCTGAAACATCTCTCCAGGTCAGTGCTGATCCTCTACGGGCTTTACAGACATGTAAATGCATGCTTAAAATACATTGTTGGTTTGTTTATTATTGAACTGAGACATTGTGATGTGGCTTTGCTGGATGACACATGCTGATGGCTCATAACTTGGGCTGGTTGACAGCTTGCCAATGAAATGCACTGGGCTGATATCAAAATAAGGATCTGGTGTCATTCATGTCTCCAGCTAAACAAGTCTGTCTGCTCTGATTTCCTAATGTTGGTTTTGCTTTAAAGGGTCAGTGTGACTTGCTGTCTGGACTCAAATCGTTTCCTAAAAGTCACTGTAGTCATGCTGGTTGAAACCCTTTCTTAAAGAGACAGGTCACCCTAAAATGAACATTCTGTCAGCATTTACTCACCCTTGCCCTCATGTTGTTCCATAACCCGAATGAGTTTCATTCTTGAATGGAACACAATATGAAATGTTAGACCGAAAATTCAGTCTAAGTCACTATTAACTTTCATCGTTTGAAATAAAAGATGCAGTGAAAGTGAATTGGACCGAGGCAGTCATTCTGCCTTACATCTAATTTTGTGTTACACAGAAAAAAGAGTGAGTCATCCATGTTTGCAACATCATAAGGGTGAGTAAATGATGACAGATTTTTAATTTCTGTGTGTAAACTTTAAGGGCCATAAATATTTACTTTATTAAATGTGGGTTAGACAAAAGAAGACCCTCCCTCACTAGGATGCACCTCACCACCATCTATCTGCATATAATATAGTGGTCAACCGATATATTGGATATACCGATTAATCGGTGATGATAGTTGCTTTTTGGAACTATTTTTGTCATTATATCTATCTATCTGTCTATCTATCTATCTATCTATCTATCTATCTATCTATATATATATATATATATATATCTCCATGTTCCTCTGTGACAAAAACCCTTAATCTGATGAATATACAGGTTTATAAAAAGTTTCATTTGGTGAAAATTTACAGATGGAAGATAACGGAGCAAAGTCACCATCACTGTTTGTGGACTAAATCATGATTATTAATACGAAAAAAGGCGCGCACAGACATTATTATTATTTTTTTATTTAATCCCCTTTTCTCCCAATTTGGAATGCCCAATTCCCATTACTTAGTAGGTCCTCGTGTTGGCGCGATTTCTCACCTCAATCCAGATGGTGGAGGACAAGTCTCAGTTGCCTCCGCTTCTGAGACCGTCAATCAGCCTCTATGTCTGTGCCCATCACTATAAGAAAAGACAAAGAAAATGTTTTAACTTTCAATAAATCAATTTGAAAAACAATCGGACGATTAATCAGCTATCTGCCTTTTTCACCACCTTCTGTATCGGCAAAAGCCACTATCAGCCGACTTCTAATATAGTACATCTGTTTAGTTTGTTGTGGAAACTTGGTTTTAGTCTGGATGGATTTTCAGATGAGGGTTGGGTTCAACAGAAACAAGGTTTCACCATTGCGGGCGTGGGCACATTGTGCCAAACGTTTTCACTGTTGTGCGCCATTGTTGGGGCAGTTCTTGAGTCTAACCTACCTGCATTATTTATTCTCTCCGTGGAGCGAGTCCAGATGAAATACTACACCTATTCATTCAAAATTACTGAGGGCATTTGGTGAGATGGTGATGTTTGGTCCCACAGCATTCACCATTCTTGTACATTTGTTAATGAATAGCTCAGGTGTATGCCACGTTGTCAACCATTCATCATGATAAGATAAAGAATGGAATGGCGGTCGGGGAGAAGCATCGATGGTCTTTGTGGATGCAACATTCAGTTGTGCCCTTCAAGGTGACTTGTTTAAAGCTTGTGCGTGTTCGACTGCATCCTCTATATTATTTTTGTGGGAATGGTGACACTCAAGGCCTCCGAAAAATGGATGGCACACTCTCTGGACCTTGACTTATTGTTTATGGTGGCGTGTTGAATTTATTTTGGCTTGCAAAAAAACAAGCTGCAGCACTTTTTTTAGACTTAATATCCTCAGTTATGTTTATAGCTTAAACATTTTGTGTTTCTGGGTAAATGGTGTCAATAAGCTGAAGAGGAATGATTGGAGCTGTAGGCATTTTTCAGAGGATGGAATCATGCCCTGCCTGTATTTCTAGTCTTTTTGGGCCCCCAATTTAGATGAAGCACTCCGTGTCTTATCTCGTTTTGGTCATTCAGTGTAAAATCAGTGTAGAACTGATATGGTGGTCATTGCGGCTAATATATATTTGCTTCTTTTCTTTGCAAATGTAGACCTGAACTTGAAATTATTTTCATCAGAGAATGTAATTCATCTGCTAAATTAATAAATGTAAATGTAAATTCCCAAGACCAGGGTTGATCTGCATAAAGGAAACTACTTTTCTGAGATGAAATCACACCTGCAGATAGCTATGTCCTTTTTTACTTTTTATTATTTTTGTTTTTTTAATTGATTGGCAAAACACTCTTTAGTTCTTTAGCAGCTTGCAGTTGATTTGTTAATAACTGTCTTTTTCTGTTACTCTCACTTAAACAGGACCAGGCTGCTGGGTTTCTCCAGATATTGAGATATTGATACAGATATTGAAGCTTTGACAAAACTAGCATGAATGAAAGTGAAAACAAAAGCACCTCATTGTGTTTTTTCTGCATTATTGTTTAGCCTAAAAACACTTAGTTAAAAGGAAGTTTAGATATCTCACCTACGCCAAACACACACACACACACACACACACACACACACACACAAAACCTTGCAGAATTGGTTTTAAACATTTAATTTCAGAATTGCAGAATAACAAAATGACCTAAAAATGAACCACGTCTGCTCCCTAAAATTTACCTTGTCTGTCACCAGCACATTCCCTGAATATCAGTTAACACCATTTAATCAAAGTTTTACCTATATATATATATATATATATATATATATATATATATATATATATATTTAGGCACTGGTGGCCAAAAGTTTGGAATAATATACATATTTTGCCATTTCGTAAGGAAATTGGTACTTAAATTCACCAAAGTGGCATTCACCTGATCACAAAGTATAGTCAGGTCATTAATGATGTAAAAACAGCACCATCACTATTTTTATTTTTACCAAATTTAAACATGCCCCATTTCCAGCAGCCATCACTCCAACACCTTGTGCTTGAGTAATCATGCTAAATTGCTAATGTAGTATTAGAAAAGAACATGCCTTTACATCAAACACAGTTGATTTGTATTTGTGTTTGTTTTTGAGTTGTCACAGTATGCAGTAGACTGGCATGTCTTAAGGTCAATATAAGGTCAACAATGGCAAAAAAGAAATCTTTTTTTTTTTTTTTTATGAATGAAGGCTATACAATGCTTGAAAATGCCAAAAGACAGGGCCTTGGAAGCTCAGTGAGTATTGACGCTGACTACCACCACTGGAGTTGCAAGTGCGAATCCAGGGTGTGCTGACTGACTCCAGCCAGGTCTCCCAAGCAACCAAATTGACCCTGTTGCTAGGGAGGGTAAAGTCACATGGGGTAACCTACACATGGTCGTGAGTTAACTGGTTCTCTCTCTCGATGGGGGGGACGTGGTAAGTTGTGCATGGATAGTAGCACGAGCCTCCACATTTTGTGAGTCTCCGTGGTGTCATGCACAGCGAGCCACGTGATAAGATGCGTAAATTGACTCTGTGAAGTGGAGGCATCTGAGACTTGTCCTCCACCACCTGGATTGAGGTAAGTAACCGTGCCACCACAAGGACCTAGTAAGTAATGGGAATTGGGAATTCCAAAATGGGAGAAAAGGGGATAAAAATAAAAAAGATATTGCCAAAAAACTGAAGATTTCATACAAAGGTGTACACTGCAGTCTTCAAAGACAAAGCACAATTGACTCTAACAAGGACAGAAAAAGATGTGGAAGACCAGATGTACAACTAAACAAGAGGATAAGTACATCAGAGTCTCTAGTTTAAGAAATAAACGCCTCACATGTCCTCAACTGACAGCTTCATTGAATTCTACCCGCTCAACACCAGTTTCATGTACAACAGTAAAGAGAAGACTCAGGGGTGCAGGCCTTATGGGAAAAATTGCAAAGAAAAAGACACTTTTGAAACAGAAAAACTAAAAGAAAATGTTAGAATGGGCAAAGAAACACAGACATTGGACAACAGATAACTGGAAAAGAGTGTTATGGATCTTAACCCAATTGAGTTTGTGTGGGATCAGTTAGACTGTAAGGTGTGTGAGAAGTGCCCGAAAAGACATCCACATCTAAGGCAAGTGCTACAGGAAGTGTGGGGTGAATTGTCACCTGAGTATCTGGACAAACTGACAGCTTGAATGCCAAGGATCTGTAAATCTGTCATTGCAGCACGTGAAGTATTTTTTGATAAGAACTCTTTGAAGTAGTTTAAGACGTTCTGAATTTTTTTTTCAAATTGTAATAGTAATTTCTCATGTTATTAATGTCCTGACTATATATTGTGATTAGTTGAATGCCACTTTGGTGAATAAAAGTAACAATTTCTTTACAAAAGAGCAAAATCTGTACATTATTCCAACTTTTGCCACCAGTGTATATGCTTGTGAAAAATAAAATTTTAGCAGATATACCAATTTGAAATGGCAAGTTATTTAATATCCAGTGTTTTGAACGTGATGATGTCTCACCTCCTGAGGGATTATGGGATCATAAAGTGTCCAGTCAATCCACAATTCAGAATCTCAATAGTAATCTCAATAACTCAGAATTGGAAATAGAAGGCCATCCGGGTATTTCTTGCTTAGGCTATTATTTTATGAATACTGAGGATTGTACTCAGTTGGCATACTTTTTTTTGGCATATAGTAGGAAAGTATGGATTCTAAGTGAGGGTTTTGATGACTCATTTTGCACTATACATATTCATGTACAATCCAATGTTCTCTTCAGTCTCTCTCTCTCTCTCTCTCTCTCTCTCTCTCTCTCTCTCTCTCTCTCATTCTCATGAAAATATCCCAGGCCACAACCACACTAATATGTTTCCGTTTGAAAACAAATTGATGTTGCTTAGGGCTCAAGCGATTACTTGTCATTATCGGCAACATTGACAATAAAAAAATTGTCAACAAAAATTTTCTTTGTCAAATAGTTGTCTGATTTAATTTAACACAACATGAGATATTTTTTAAATGCTAATGATGACGTGGGAGAGCAGCTCGCACTTGATTTAGGAGAGGAAGCAAGAACAGCTCACAGTCCAAACTCCGAAACTGCCATTTGTTTGTGCTGTCAGAGATGCGTATATGAGTTGTTTGAAAAAACGCACAAGCGAGTTTCAAACTTCTCCCGGCTGTCCATGCTTGCTGCAGCTAGATTTTGTTTATAGTGATTGCTCGCGACATAGTGAATTATAATATGTGTGTCAAAGTTTGTATCTTATGGTGAAGAAAATCTGCGATTATGCAGCTCTATAAAGAAGAAAGTTTGTTTTTGTGAGTTAAAGATGGATCGAAATAAATTGAACAAAAAGGTGAGGGTTTAGTCTTAGCCCATTATAAATATATACATTTTTTTATTTGTCTTTTTTGGTTTGTTTTCCAATCTAAATATCTAATACTCCTTATGTACATTTACTTCAGCAGCTATGCAGAAGAACAAATTGTTATCGGAGAATTTTGAATATAATATTTAATTAATTTTAATATTTAAAATGTCAAAATATCATTAAACAAGATACATTTACCTGAGAAGCAACATATAAGATATTCAGACTTGCTTTTAGTGCATTTATGTTCAATATGAGTATATTTTTTCTTTACGGCAATGGCAGAAGTATGAACAAGGGAAAAAATACACTTATCAAAATATACTTATATATTGTATATTTTATATACATTCTCTTAAATCAAGTCTAAATATCTTATATTTTGCTTCAAGTAAATGTATCTTGTTTTAAGGATTTTTAGACAATTTTAAATGGAAAAAAAGACAAAAACACTTGATAACAATAGGATTTTTTGCAGTGAACTTTTTAATTAATTAAATAATAAAAATCTAAGTAGTTTTTCCCTTTAATTCAGTGAATATCATTTTTAAAATATGATTTTGTCCTCTTTATTGTTAGTAAGCAAATTTAATACAACCTTTTAAGTCGGGCACAAGCTGAATAGTCAGTTAAGAGCTAATGTTTAATCGTTGCAATAATCACCCGAGTACTCGAATAATCGTTCTAATAATTGTTAGATTAGTTGATTATAAATACACTGCTCAAAAAAATAAAGGGAACTAGGGGTGTCCATGGTTAACCGATTAACCGTTAAAAATTGCGTAACCGATTAATTTGCTCGGTTAAGTGGCGTCAATGGCGTGCATTGAATTTAGTTGTAATACATTTTTGCACCACCAGAGACTGAATAAACGAGGAGACACTGATTAGCAAGACAACTCGGTGAATGTGCTTTCCATTAAATGAATCACACACACAGTAAACAAATCCTTAACAAAAAACAGGGCTATTCTGGTGGGTGCGGTGACGCGCTCATGTAAGGGTGGCGGCGTGGCGCTGCCAATAAAGCTCCTAAAATCTGTCACAAAGAACCGGCAAAAGTCATGATTATGAATATGTAAAATATAGCAAGGAGATATTTTAATTATTTATTAATAAACAAGTCTTTTCTTTGTCCGTGTCATTTGCAAAGATAAAGTTGACGATGCTGACTCGCGGTCTTCGCAGTAACGCACCAGAGAGAAATGCACATTTCTTACGGATTACATAAGCAGAGAGCAGTCTGTGTCTGTTTTCTTTAGTTTTGAATTATTTGTGAGGCAAGGCTAGCTTATACACTGAGTTTCGGTTCATTTATGAGACGAGCTCCAGTTCACGCGCCGGCGCCTCCGCTTCGTGATTATATCGTCTGCTATATTTAATTCTTATTTATTAAATCCAGGCAATTGGTTGATGAAACATTGATTAAAATTAAGACACAATTAATACAAAACGAAATTCACTTTAAAGAAAGGTTTTGTGCTTTCTGTTTGATGTCTCTGTGGAAGTTTTAAAGCATCTTTCAGTGCCGCTTTCAGAGCGCTCACGTCCGTAACATTGTGTTTTCCTCGTATGCGAACTGAAATGAATATCAGTTCATGGATTGTGTGTGTAGGCTATAAGAGAGAAAGGGAAAATGCCAGTATTTCATTGAGACTTGAGATTAAATAAACGGCTTAAGTATTGTAGATCTTGTAGTATTAATTTTCACATGCAGTTACACATTGTCGGTTAAAAACAAGAAAGTGGCTGGTAAAAACATTGAGTGGCTGGTAGATTTTGAAATCCACAGTGGCCGGTGGACAAAAAAGTTAATTTCCATCCCTGGCACACACTATGGTTAACCGAGTATTAACCGTTAAGGGCCTCGGTTAACGGTTAATGAAAAACTTGAAAACATGCAGCCCTAAAGGGAACACTTAAACAACACAATGTAACTCCAAGTCAATCACACTTCTGTGAAATCAAACTGTCCACTTAGGAAGCAACACTGATTGACAATCAATTTCACATGCTGTTGTGCAAATGGAATAGACAACAGGTGGAAATTATAGGCAATTAGCAAGACACCCCCAATAAAGGAGTGGTTCTGCAGGTGGTGACCACAGACCACTACTCAGTTCCTATGCTTCCTGGCTGATGTTTTGGTCACTTTTGAATGCTGGCGGTGCTTTCACTCTAGTGGTAGCATGAGTCTACAACCCACACAAGTGGCTCAGGTAGTGCAGCTCATCCAGGATGGCACATCAATGCAAGCTGTGGCAAGAAGGTTTGCTGTGTCTGTCAGCGTAGTGTCCAGAGCATGGACACGCTACCAGGAGACAGGCCAGTAGATCAGGAGACGTGGAGGAGGCCGTAGGAGGGCAACAACCCAGCAGCAGGACCGCTACCTTTGTGCAAGGAGGAGCAGGAGGAACACTGCTAGAGCCCTGCAAAATGACCTCCAGCAGGCCACAAATGTGCATGTGTCTGCTCAAACGGTCAGAAACAGACTCCATGAGGGTGGTATGATGGCCCGACGTCCACAGGTGGGGGTTGTGCTTACAGCCCAACACCGTGCAGGACGTTTGGCATTTGCCAGAGAACACCAGAAATTCGCAAATTGGCAAATTCGCCACTGGCGCCCTGTGCTCTTCACAGATGAAAGCAGGTTCACACTGAGCACATGTGACAGACGTGACAGAGTCTGGAGACGCCGTGGAGAACGTTCTGCTGCCTGCAACATCCTCCAGCATGACCGGTTTGGCGGTGGGTCAGTAATGGTGTGGGGAGGCATTTCTTTGGGGGGCCGCACAGCCCTCCATGTGCTCGCCAGAGGTAGCCTGACTGCCATTAGGTACCGAGATGAGATCCTCAGACCCCTTGTGAGACCATATGCTGGTGCGGTTGGCCCTGGTTTCCTCCTAATGCAAGACAGTGCTAGCTCTCATGTGGCTGGAGTGTGTCAGCAGTTCCTGCAAGAGGAAGGCATTGATGCTATGGACTGGCCCGCCCGTTCCCCAGACCTGAATCCAATTGAGCACATCTGGGACATCATGTCTCGCTCCATCCACAAATGCCATGTTGCACCACAGACTGTCCAGGAGTTGGCGGATGCTTTAGTCCAGGTCTGGGAGGAGATCCCTCAGGAGACCATCTGCCACCTCATCAGGAGCATGCCCAGGCGTTGTAGGGAGGTCATACAGGCACGTGGAGGCCACACACACTACTGAGCCTCATTTTGACTTGTTTTAAGGACATTACATCAAAGTTGGATCAGCCTGTAGTGTGGTTTTCCACTTTCATTTTGAGTGTGACTCCAAATCCAGACCTCCATGGGTTGATAAATTTGATTTCCATTGATAATTTTTGTGTGATTTTGTTGTCAGCACATTCAACTATGTAAAGAAAAAAAGTATTTAATACTATTATTTCATTCATTCAGATCTAGGATGTGTTATTTTAGTGTTCCCTTTATTTTTTTGAGCAGTGGTATAATCATTAGTTTCAGCCCTGATGTTGCTACATTTATACCTTAACACCGTTTTCCTCCACTAACTTTTGAAAAAGCTCTCCATAACGGCATACTTTGGAAAATTATAACGTTGGGATACTTAAAATGGAGGTTGGCTGAATACCACCTGCAACTGACTAGCGAGTTGTAAATCTTGGTTCATGGTTGTGATTTAAACTAATGCCTGTTGCGTATTAAAAAAGGCACATCACACTGCTTGCGTAACCTCGGTTCCCTGAGATGAAGGGAACGAGACATTGCATTTTAACACTATGGGGAAAATCCCTTTTCCAGGACCTAGCCTAGTTGAAGCCCTTGCTTCATAACACCAATCTTGTGATTGGAAATGATGTTTGAGCTCCGCCTCTTTAGGTGCACATTTGCCTTATATAAGCAGGCACTCAAACATAATTTCTTTAGAACTTCTGGCTGAGAGACAACATGTTGCTTGTTCCTCGAAACTCAAGTTTTGCGGTGTCTCGTTCCCTTTGTCTCAGGGAACCGAGGTTACGTGAGTAACCGGAGATGATCCCTATCAATTCCGTTCACTCGACATTGCATTTGAATGCTATGGGTAACAGAGTCCCATCATGCCGCACTACATAGCATCATAGATGTACCAGGGTAGAAACACTTAAAAGGATGCTTATATGAGGTCACGGCCCTTCGGGTGGTGACTTATATGACTTCAAGTGTATATGAAAATGAACAACCCCACATTGTGAAACCAGATGTAAAGTTAATCTTAATCTGTGGATCTATATGAGTCATATAATACACACCAGAATAATTAACCCCTTCATAACCAGAGGTAGGGAGGGAGGTTTTATTCTTTTGGAAGTGCTTGTGACTTCTAGTGGGCTTAAATTGGATAGCGTCCTACCCAGGTGGCTGTATTAAAATGATAACAGTATAATAATAGCCCGCCCAAATAAGTAGCTCAAACTTACCTGCTGGTTGAAGTAATAGTAGCTCTCTAGACGGAGAGGAGCAATGGACGCCATGTCTAGGTTATATAACCTTGCGAACGTGTTCTGCGAATACCACCCTAATGCAAAGCATATATCCTGTAGGGATATACCATTTGTTCATGCCCATGAGGAAGCCATGCCTCTAGTTGAATGCGCCTTTACGCCAATAGGGCATCTAATGCCCTGTGACTCATTACCGAGGGCAATTGAATCAACGATCCAGTGAGAGAGCCTTTGTTTGGAGATGGACATGCCTTTTGTGCATCCTCCATAACAAACGAAGAGTTGATCTGACAGTCTAAACTGGCGAGTGAACTCCACATATGTGTGCAATATGTGACATAATAAATGTGCTAACTGCTCCTCATCTGAATAGAACGCTTTTAGGTGCACTATCTAAGCCCTGATGGATGTGGAAAGCATCTTAGGCACATATACTTTTTTGGGTTTGATTGTGGCTTTGAAAGCCCCAGACCAAATTCCAGAATTCCAGACAGTGGCTGTGGCTCAGTTGGTAGAGTGGGTCTATAGTGCCCAAGGACACTTCGGTGTTCAGTGCGGGCCTGGATTCGAACCACCAACCCTGCGATTGGTGGTTCGAATCCAGGCCCGCACTGAACACCGAAGTGTCCTTGGGCACTATAGACAGCCTTCTGTCTATAGAGGAACTAGCCTTTGGGGTGTGAAATGCAGATATGGTTGCTACATAGACCTAAGCGTTGACTGAGTAAGACCACCCAACCGCTCTTGAAGGAATGTAAGGATCACCGTTATGGAGCAATTCACTGGGTCTTTGTTGCGTGAAGAGCACCAATCCACAAGTGCATGCCATTTTAGTGCATAGAGGCGTTCAATTCCTGTTCAACTGAAGTGCTCCGTTCAGAGGCCATACGTGTATGTTCCACAGCTCTAGCTGCGGATGCCAAATCATGCCCAGTGCTTGATAGACCAGATCCCTCCTCAGCAGTAATTCCCATGGAAGGCCATCTAATATCTCCATAATTTCTGGAAACCATGACTGGTTGGGCCATTTTGTCGCAACCCACAGAACAGTTTCATTGTCCTCTCGGACTTTGTTGATGACAAAGGGGAAGAGACATACCGGTGGAAATGCATATTTGCTTTTCGTCGGCAAGTTGTGGACCAAGCCATCCATTCCCAGCGGGGCTTGGGACATGGACTACCAAAGAGGGCTGTCTCTACGTAGGCAAATAGGTTGACTTCTGGTTTCCCAAACATTTCCCAAATCCTCAGAACCATCTGAGGATGAAGTCTCCATTCCCCAGCAATTGGTCCCTGGTGCGACAGCATATCCCCTCTGTAGTTTAGTTCACATGCAGGGAGAGGAGATGGTGCACGCTCCACATGAGGAGACTTCGTGCCAGGCTCATCATTGGTAGCGATCGAGTGCCATCCATGCGATTTATGTACGCTACCACTGACATTTTGTCTTACCGAATCAGAACATGATGATCCACTTTGTTGGAATTGAAAGCTTTCACCACTAAGAAGTAGGAAGCATTTCCAAGCAGTTGATGCGATCAAGAGAGACCCCTATTGTCGCTTCTTCAACACAACGTCTCGTTCCTTCCATCAGGGAACGGAGGTTACATACGTAACCTAGACGTTTCTGAGTTAACATTTGAATGGGTGTTTTGCAAGCGTGATGTTCAAGTGTCTTTAAAATTGGCCAAAACACACCACCTTTCTTCGGAAAGAAAAGGTAGCAGTTGTAAAGCCCCTTGCAGGCGTGGTAGCTCGGAACAATCTCTATTGCATCTCTTGCAAGATTGTGAATTTCTGCACGTAATACAGGCACATCCCATAATGGAACCGTCGAGGATAAAATGCTGTTGAAGCGGGGCGGTCTGTGTGCGAATTGGATCGAATACTTGTGTTCGATAATTTTTAGCACCCAATCTGACATGCCCGTGAGCGCCCGCCAAGCGTTCAAGGAACAGGTTAGCGGGTGTTAATGTTTGACACTAATTGTGATAGCATTGCAACATGAGTACTTTCTACCATTCTAGTTCTCTGGCTTTGTGGTGTAAATTCCACACAGTGTCTCAGGAATGCAGCAAATGAATGTCACCTGCCCTGACCAACTTCCATTTAATTTGCTCTTCAAAAACTCCTGTTAAATGTGCACTCTGTTTTTGTTTCTCAATAAAAAAGTTTCAAGTTTTAATTTTTAAAAAGAAAAGTCATTTTTTAAAATCTATTTTAAACCATATACACTGAGATGAAGAATCTATTCATGTCAGCAGCCTAATAAATATTTAATTTGTTTTAATTTTTTATTTGTTTATATGAAGATGGGCTGCCTCATAGAAGCCACAATGTTGAGATCACATGACAAATGCTAATTAATTTTGTCTAAGTAACCCTCCTACTGTTCAATTCTTTCTCTGACAGAATATATGAATCATGGCTGACTGCGAATAACACATTTCTACAATGGCATCGGTAACCAAAAACTATTTACATATTGGCCACCGCAACATAAGCAAAAGTATTACTGTGTTCACTGTACACCGTTTTTGTGTTGTTTTCAGCATCGAAATAAGATTTCAAAGCAAATATATTCCTTTAGGCCTTAAAAACACTCAGTTGACAAAGTTCTGTAAAGAGGTGACCCAGGTTTAGTTGAATTGAGCCCACCTGATGTTACCTGGCTGGCATCCCTCAGTACTGTATTGGTGGAACATTCTGGGGACTGACCTGATATCTGATATCACGTACTTAAGGTAGGCTGTGTCTAAATTAATATTTAACTATTCTTGGAGCACAACTATGTAATGTGGAGTCCTGCTGTTCAGTATCCACATTTCACTTAGAACTGGCACATTTATCGAAGTTTATGCGTTTTCACACTCCCTGTCTCGTGTTTTGTTGTGTTTCACATGCTGAGTGAAGAACAAGCCCACGAAGGGCTTTTTGCACATCAGCGGTGTAGGAATTTCTACCATAGCTCTTGGTAGAATCTGTCAGGAAAAGGAAGTTAAGATTTCTTTTCCACCACCACCATCTTGCCCTTTAAGATTTTTTCTTACATACTGTCCTTCCTCGCTACTCTTTCGAACTTTATATGCTTTAATTTTACAACAATCTTAAACATGATGGTAGAGAGACAGAGACAGAAAAGTGGAGAGAGAAAGAATGGAAATGTTGTCAGGACAATATGCAGTCTCGATTCGAATTGCCATCTCTGCGGGAGCACCACTGTGCAATGCAATACAATCCTAGCCAATCAGAACATATCTGATGACGTTTAATGTACACTTATGTGAAGCAGGTTTTTGGTCAAATGAGGTTTTACAGTGGGTAGAACTACCCAACATGATGCCAAATAATTGAAATACGATTATTATTATTATTATGTAAGCCGACAATGTGTAAGGTTATTTAATGTCGTAAACCTGTTCTTTTATTGGGGGAAGGTTATTAATGATGCAAAAAAACAATCGGCAGATGTAGATTTTTGCCCATTACCCTGATGCCACTTTGCATGTAAATTCCTTTATTGCTATTCATGCTGCTTATCCAACGTGCGCAAGTGTTGACATAAAATCCAGAGAATAACTTGATTCTTTCTAATCTCATTTAAAATTCAGATTTGAAAAATAAGATGAAAGTTACCAGTGTTTTGTTGCGCATGTAAACACACTCAAATCCATTTGCATTTTGCTCTATCACATTGCGCCTGGTTAGGATGCTGTGTTATACAAGCATGTGTGCTACCGCTGTGCCACCTTTATACACTTTCATTTTTAATTAGTCTTCGGGAGCTCAAAAGCTGTGACGTTAACCATATACCCTACATGGATGGAAGTTCAATTCATTTTTTCTAAGTTTTCAGGCAAGTGGTTTCCTCAGTAGCCCTCAGGCACTAGTTACCTCTTATTAGATGTTGTTAAAGTGGTCATTAAATGGTGAATGTTCGGCAGTGCAGAGTGCTGAGCACTCCATATCTAGGCTTTAATCATCTACTTATAGCTCTGCATAGAGAGCTAATTTTTTATTCTGTTTAAGGCAGATAAATATGGAACAGGAATACCTAGCCACCTAAGAGTGTCCTCTTAAATACAGATTACTCCTAGACTAGGACGTAATTGCACTCTGAACACACTTTCAACAGAACAACGTTTTTAGTCTAGGACTGGGCTTAAACTGTGTGTGTAAGAACTATTTGCTGTTGTAGAACTGCAATTGTGTGTGCTAGTTTTTAACTGGGCTAAAGGAAACTGTTGCTTCAAGTCAAGGCCAGATAAACAGGTCAACATTTCATTTTTAGGCTAGTCATGACGAAATCAGCATTTCAGCCCATACTGACCCATCCTACAGTGATTCACCTTGGCCAAATCACAGGCTTTGAGTTGTTGATTTTTTTTTTTCCACACCCTAACCTCTGTGTCAATAAAACATCCAAAGAAAACGAATACAAATATTGCCCTTGAGGAAACACTTTTAAACATTAACTGAAAAAAATCAATCAGGGTCCATCAGCTCAGAGACAAAAGGTCAAAGACTCACTGAGCCCGAGCTGAAGTTTAGGTGCCCTGACACAGCTTGGGTTCGTGGTACACTGAAAGCTGATATGCATTTGGAACCTTTTGCTAAACATTTGGTCCTGGACAGTGGTCAAATGATATGTGTTTTTAAATGCAGAAACTGATATCTACTTTAGAGAACAGGTTGGTTGATGGCCAATATATTGCTGATATATTATACAATTGAAAGTTATCAAATAAGGATGAATGAAACAAACACTATATTTACAATAATCTCAAAATGGCCAGTCATCAGCTGATTTATCAGCCTGACTAATATATCAGTATATCACTGTCCTATAAATCCTATAAATGTAACAAATACTTGCAGTATCTCACAAAAAAGTGAGTACACCCCTCACATTTTTGTAAATATTTGATTATATCTTTTCATGTGACAACACTGAATAAATGACACTTTGCTACAATGTAAAGTAGTGAGTGTACAGCTTGTATAACAGTGTAAATTTGCTGTCCCCTCAAAATAACACAACACAGCCATTAATGTCTAAACCGCTGGCAACAAAAGTGAGTACACCCCTAAGTGAAAATGTCCAAATTGGGCCCAGTTAGCCATTTTCCCTCCCTGGTGTCATGTGACTCGTTAGTGTTACAAGGTCTCAGGTGTGAATGGGTAGCAGGTGTGTTCAATTTGGTGTCATCGCTCTCACACTCCCTCATACTGGTCACTGGAAGTTCAACATGGCACCTCATGGCAAAGAACTCTGAGGATCTGAAAAAAAGTATTGTTGCTCTACATAAAGATGACCTAGGCTATAAGAAGATTGTCAAGACCCTGACACTGAGCTGCAGCACGTTGACCAAGACCATACACTGGTTTAACAGGACAGGTTCCACTCAGAACAGGCCTCATCATGGTCAACCAAAGAAGTTGAATGCACATGCTCGGCGTCATATCCAGAAGTTGTCTTTGCGAAATAGACATATGAGTGCTGCCAGCATTGCTGCAGAGGTTGAAGAGGTGGGGGGTCAGCCTGTCAGTGCTCAGACCATATGCCGCACACTGCATCAAATTGGTCTGCATGGCTGTCGTCCCAGAAGGAAGCCTCTTGTAAAGATGATGCACAAGAAAGCCCACAAACAGTTTGCTGAAGACAAGCAGACTAAGGACATGGATTACTGGAACCATGTTCTGTGGTCTGATGAGACCAAGATAAACTTATTTGGTTCAGCTGGTGTCAAGCATGTGTGGTGGAAACCAGGTGAGGAGTACAAAGACAAGTGTGTCTTGCCTACAGTCAAGCATGGTGGTGGGAGTGTCATAGTCTGGGGCTGCATGAGTGCTGCCGGCACTGGGCAGCTACAGTTCATTGAGGGAACCATGAATGCCAACATGAAGCAGAGCAGAGCATGATAACCCTCCCTTCGGAGACTGGGCCGCAGGGCAGTATTCCAGCATGATAACGACCCCAAACACACCTCCAAGATGACCACTGCCTTGCTAAAGAAGGTGAAGGTGATGGACTGGCCAAGCATGTCTCCAGACCTAAACCCTATTGAGCATCTGTGGGGCATCCTCAAACGGAAGGTGGAGGAGCACAAGGTCTCCAACATCCACCAGCTCCGTGATGTCATCATGGAGGAGTGGAAGAGGGCTCCAGTGGCAACCTGTGAAGCTCTGGTGAACTCCATGCTCAAGAGGGTTAAAGCAGTACTGGAAAATAATGGTGGCCACACAAACATTTTCACTTAGGGGTGTACTCACTTTTGTTGCCAGCGGTTTAGACATTATTGGCTGTGTGTTGAGTTATTTTGAGGGGACAGCAAATTTACACTGTTATACAAGCTGTACACTCACTACTTTACATTGTAGCAAACTGTCATTTCTTCAGTGTTGTCACATGAAAAGATATAATCAAATATTTACAAAAATGTGAGGGGTGTACTCACTTTTGTGAGATACTGTACTAATAATTAATCTAAACTTACTTAAATTGAATACAGATAGTTTATTATCGATTTTGGAACTGATACTATGCGTAATGGCCACTTTTGTTAATCAGCCAATTAGGCACAACATTAGCCGATAGTCTCAAAATGGACAAATTATCGGCCTGGCCAATATATCAGTCTTTCACAACTCTGTAAATGAAACATACACTTATTGTACACAATATTTAGTTAAAATTCAGTTAAATTGAAAACAGACAGGGTTTATTGTTAATTGACAAGCCTCAGGAGGATTTTAGAATTGACTCTAGGCAAAATGCCCCCTTTTGCAAGTCTGCAAATTGGGCACAACATCTACTGATAATCTCATAATGGCCAAATATCGGCCGATTTATCGCCGTGCCTATGTAATGTTTTGTCACAGTCCTGGATACTGATTGGTCAATGCAAAGTTCTAGCCATGCTAAAATCCACTGCATAGGCTGCCTTTTCTGTCAGTGACTAAATATGCAGCATTCTGTGCATGAAGCTGCCTCCTTAGGAAACTGTTTTCAAACTGGCTTCAAAAGCACACAAACTTAATGTCTAATCAAAATCTAAATCCTTCAGATGCAATTTTGCCATTTTTATATTAGCAGAAGGATGCCACTTAATTAATTTGCTCAATAAAGTAACATTTTAATGGAAGAGTGTGTCCTTGATATTTTTATTATGTAGTAAATTTTTTATAAAAGCATTAAGACAATCGAGATATTGTGAATATAGTCACCGGATAACTGGCACTCCTGAGTGTGTTGCATCTAACAGCACCCTTAAGCCCATGTTCACAATATAGAGCAGCTTCTTACCTTATTGCTTAAGCCTAGAGGAAAAGTCAACACACACACACATTAACACAGAAAGCTCAAGGGGTGCATGGTAACAGCATAAAAGCTCACCGTCTTCTTACTTATAGAACATAATTACATTTAAACACAAAAAGCTCATAATCCATAATGGCCTTTTTTTGACTTCCCTTCGCCTCATTCGTCTTAATGATTTTTTTCTCTGTAATTTCTCCCGGTTTCTTTCTCTCCTTCTATTCTCTGCAGGTTTGCTAAGAACCTCTCTCCAGATAAGATTAATCTGAGCACTCTGAAAGGGGAGGGCCAGCTTACCAACCTGGAGCTGGATGAGGAGGTTTTGCAGAATATGCTGGATCTACCCACGTGGCTCGCCATTAATAAAGTCTTCTGCAACAAAGCTGCCATACGGGTAAGAGACTCCCCTGTATCATTTATCTGCTCCTTGATGACGTCCAAATTGAGGAAAGTCACCAGATATGCGTACATGGGCTCCATCCCAATTTGCATACTAATCTATTCATTTTATATAGTATATGCAATTAATGCGAAATTGGGAATGGTGTGTACCAATTCATTATGTTCAAAAATAATAAGCCAGAAATGCGCTGATGGCATGCTATTTCAAAGTGTGCTACTTCCCAAGTATGCATTTGTGCAAAGCAGATTTGTGTGTTCACTAATGCACCTGCAAAGCATGAATCGCCAGATCTGAAGTCAGTAATTTTCTATTAGAATTGTCGATTTGAGGCAATATGAGCAAGAGCAGTCGTTAGCGATGGACAGGCCCACACAGAATCTGAATTCCTTAGAAAGCTCTGAATATTTATGCAGATTTTCCAATGAAATCTGTACCAAATATGTGAAAAAAATTGCACCATTTTCATCAGAGGCAGAGTTAAACTTTTAGTCAAATAAGCAGTGACGAGATGTAGCAATCCAGCTCCTGTTGCAGTTAGATTCCGCAGTTGTGTAGAAACGCCTTCTAATGACCATCAGTACAACATGTTCCAACCTTAAGTAATTGAAACACTATCAATGTAAATGTATCTTATAGTTGGCTAGGATTAGGTTGTTCCAAGGCAACCAGGCATGTTTGTTGTGCAGAAACATCGTAATCGAGCCCTGTAATCACAACAGGGAATCTGTGACAACATGCTGACCACACAGGCCTCAGAAGAGAAATGATACAATGTTATTCTGAATGGCATGCTTTTTATAATACGGACTTTGACTGGTTTGAATCATGCCTGACATGATAAATTCCATGTTGCTACAGTAACAAAAACCACAGTGTATTTTCCACACTGTAGGGTTAATCTTAAGCAGTTAAATCTTTGGGTTAAACCACAGTCTCATATTGTGGTACACTCTTTCTTGTGCCTCAAGGCTTTCCCATTCTTCAATTTATAGCATTTATCAATTATCTTTTTGTCAGATGCAGTTTTCCACTGTCATTATTGACTGAACCTCCATTTTTGTCCAGAAGTGCACAACCACATAGTTGTCTAATGAATCCTCAATGGAAGTCATTGTGTGTATTGATAAAGCACGATAACTGCAGCTGTGCTCAGGGTCAGTGTGGCCCCTGTGAAGCTATCTGATTGGTTTGATGAAGCCCACGCCTGAGCAATGTGTGGCTGAGAGAGAGAGGAGGTGGCCAAGGATAACGTGTGTGATGAACATCAGATAAGAGAAGAGGAGGGGTCTTGACAAGGACTTTGAAACGTTCCTCTCCTCCCCTCTACTCCTCTTTTCTTTTTTTCTTTCCCTCTCTTCATCTTCCAATATTCCATCCTCTGATCTTCTAAAATCATCATCATTGTATTCCTGACATTCACGCTGCAGCTATTTCTTTTCAAAGGGCACACACACACACATGCATAACAAAGCAATGTAAATGAGGACCTTCCATAGACTTCTATTTTAATACAAAGCTAATTATAATTATTAAAGACAAATACTAACCCAAACCTGAAAGTAAAATCTTGTGCATTTAATATACGTATACAATGGATTAAGTTTGGGGAAATGCACACATTTCAGGAATTATGGTTTTTCCACTCCCACTTTCACCCCATACAGTATTAAAGTGAGTCGTGTCCCTGTCTGACTGTTTTTCTTTTTTAAGAGGAACACAGTTTCCTCCCTCTGGTTGTGCTCCAGGTGCTTCTGAATGCTCCCTGACGTAATCTGGAAAAAACTATTCTCTCTCTCTCTCTCTCTCTCTCTCTCTCTCTCTCTCTCTCTCTCTCTCTCTCTCTCTCTCTCTCTCTCTCTCTCTCTCTCTCTCTCACACACACACACATGTGGTGCAGCTATCTTTATGAGGACTCTCCATAGACATAATAATATTTATACTGTACAAACTATAGATTCTATCCCCTAAACCTAACCCTCACGAAAAACCTTCTGCATTGTTTCTTTTTTTTTTTTAAACATAGTTTAGTATTTTTTTTTAAGCACTTTGAATTATGGGGCACTAGAAATATCCTCATAAACTACATTTATAGCATAATACCCTTGTTATTACCAGTTTGTAACATAAAAATGTGCTCGTAAACCACTTAAACACACACACACACACACACACACACACAGACAGACAGACAGACACACACTGCACATATACACAGGTCCACCATACATAGTCTGTACTTTAGCCTTGAGTTGCAACATCTGAGATACATCTCACTGTATCACCAACTTTTCTTTCTCTTCCTCTATTTGGTAAACGAGCATCAGATCAGAATGCTAGTAACGTACTTTTGTCCGATATCCAGAGGCCTACGGCATATTATTAACACACATTGCCACAGATATGTGCACATACAAAGAGGTCAAAGTGCACATTGCTTATTTATCTTGGCAAAGATACTGCAAATAATGCATAATTACAGACTGTACTTTACTGATATACTGTTAATAAATGTATTTTTATGGTGTATGTTTTAGATCCCATGGACCAAACTGAAGACTCATCCGATTTCTCTGGTAAGAAAGGCTTTGAAAACAAATATGGATGTTTAGTTATAATTAAAATATTTATTGTTCTGATTTTAATCAGTGTTGTTTGTCATTACTAACTTGCACTGTTTATCACCTAGAAATTATTAATATTGAGTCACTGCTTTTAATTTGAGGGATAGTTCACCCAAAATGAAAGATCTCTCATAATTTACTCACCCTCATGTCATCCCAAATATGTATGACTTTCTTTTTTAAGATCTTTTAATAAGAAGATTTTTAGAAGAATATTTCAGCTTTGTAGGTCCATACAATACAAGTGAATGGTGACCAAACCTTTGAAGCTCCAAAAAGCACATAAAGGCATTGGTGTAATCCATGTCTTCTGAAGTCATCTAATCAACTTTGGGTGAGAGCAGACCAAAATATAACACATTTGTATTGTACAACTTGCCTTTGCAGTCTCTCTGCACGGTCATGATTTCAAGGGAAAAAGGAGATACATTTTGGTCTTTTCTCACCCAAAACTGATTGGATGACTTCAGAAGACATGGCGAAAACAACTGGAGTCTTATGGATTACTTTTATGCTGCCTTTATGTGATTTTTGTAGACTGCAAATTTTGGTCACATTCACTGGCATTGTGAGGACTTACAGAGCTGAAATATTCTTCTAAAAATCATAATTTGTGTTCTGCAGAAGAGAGAAAGTCATACACATCTGTGATGACATGAGTGTGAGTAAATAATGTGAGAATTTTTGGGTGAACTACCCCTAATATGGTTGTTAATCATTATGTCTCTAAATCATGTGTTTCAGTCTTTGGATAAAGTTATCATGGAGATGAGCACCTGTGATGAGCCTCGACCTCCCAACGGCCCATCACCTATAGCAACAGCCTCGGGTCAAAGGTCAGTTTCAATGGAGTGGCACTATGTCCCTCAGTTTGTGCTGGACCTCCACTGCTTCCTGTTTAATACATCATGGATGTCTTGCTTCCTTAATTTAATGTCGGAATAATCATACTAACATATTAACAATGTAGTAATTACCTGTGGGAATCTTTGGATTTTCTTTGAGGTTCAACTTTCTGAGTTTGGGGGTGTGTCAATTAAAGAATCGTGGCAGAATCTAATTAGTATTGATCAAATGATGTGATTTTCTATGATAACAGAAAATAGTATTGGAGTGACTATTTGCACCAAGGTGTAAATAACACCTGCCACACTGTGTGCTTATTTGCACCCCAATAGTCTATTTGATACATAGACATTTTTGTGTCTTTTCAGTGGCGTAGGTCGTAACATCGGTGCGACCGTGCTTTTTCAACCCAGGATCAATTCTGTGTTTGTCGCATTCTTTTTTCCATTCTGTTTCCTGTCTAAGTATTTTCTTTAATACATAAAAATAAAATAAAGGTTGTTCTGCTATAGTAATTGTGTAGTAACCATGTTTTTTGGCAGAAACCATAGACTTGATGCCATTAACAATGGAACTCCTCTTTGCCATCAAATTGTTTTTGTGTTTATTTTTTTTTAATGGTGTTTTTATTTGTCTTATATTATGTTTTTCTCTTTCTCAGTGAATATGGTTTTGCAGAGAAGGTGGTGGAGGGCATCTCTCTCTCTATCAACTCCATAGTAGTTCGGATCAGCGCCAAAGCTTTCAACGCCTCCTTTGAGCTGTCACAGCTCCAGGTCAACAGCGTCAACACCAGCTGGGCCACCAGCGACCTCCGATACACACGCATCCTGGACCCTACACGTGGAGAGGTACAGTAATGCACACTCCAACTGTTTGTGGAGGATGTGAGGGGTTGTGTTTTTATGGTAACGCTATGGTGCATTTCAGATCATAACCTTTAAGGAAGTGAGTTGGCAGATGATCAGGATCGAAGCGGACGCCATCCAGAGCACAGAGCATGAGGTCGTCAGCGCCCCCATACGCCTCATCACCAACCAATCAAAGATCAGAGTCACTTTAAAGAGAAAGGTAAGGATGTACTTGCACAAACACGCTTATTCAAATGTTTAAAAGTAAACCCACATTGTGAAATCATACCAAATTGCTCAACTTACTTTTTTTTGGTAAGAAGTTGCTCTTTATGAGTGTAACCTTTAGAAGATAATTTTTTTAAAACCTAGTATACAACAATCCCAAATGACTAGAGAAGTCATCAAAAAAAAATATGTAACTTCATCGGTCAAAAGAATTGGGAACCCTTCAGAGTGTTATTCCGTGTGTGAACTCCTCAGAGCTCCCCTCTAAATATTGGCAGCTGATTAGAGGATTTTATTTCAGTGGCTCCAACCACACACCCATACGTACAAACACCATGAGATCAACACATTAGCTCTTAATATACAATATAAAATTAAACATCTATGAAATACATTTGTCTGTCTTGCTATGTGCTGAGCAATTTTAAAGGTGCACGTTATGTGCATCACAGCTATGATACAAACTGTGTCTATGTTTTTCAGATGAAGGACTGTAATGTAGTGGCGTCTAAGCTGATTCTGATCCTGGATGACCTGCTGTGGGTCCTGACAGACTCTCAGCTCAAGGCCATGGTGCAGTATGCCAAGTCTCTCAGTGAAGCCATGGAGAAATCAGCTGCTCAGAGAAAGAGCATGGCCCCTGACACCACACAGGTGTGTGTGTGAGTGTGAGAGAGAGAGTGTGTGTGTGTGTGTGTGTGTGTGTGTGTTTGAGTGTGTGGGCACCTCATATTCTCATTCACCACTCTACCACCTGTAAACATGCCTCAAATACCACCTGTTTCAGATTTCCTCATTCGTATTCTCTCTCTGTGTCTCATCCAGCAGAGTGCTGTTTTTTCATTCCTATCTTATACTAGCTTTGTTTTTCTTTCATGTCTAAATCTCTCCTCTGTTGTCAGGAGTTAGTGACCATATTGTTGTCCAGTAGTTCTGGAAGCTCTTGAACCCAAACAAACACATGCACCCCTCCTTCATTCTGATCTCTAAATAATATTTTGGCACCACCTACTGGTTATATTCAAACTTTTACCTCTGATTTTGCCATATGTGATTATTATAGCTCATTATGGCATAATTGTACTTTATTAATCTATTGGGATATAATAATTATGTGGAGACATAATTTGGACATTGTCTGAGCTTTAGGTACAGTATATTGCAACTCTTAGTGTGTGTTTGTAGGCGACGCCGGCACCCCCCTCAGTGCAGCAGGTGCGCACACCGCAGGCTTCAGCCGCTGCGGATCAGAGCGCCTCCATGGCACGCCTCTTCAACTCTCACGATGTTCGCGAGACATCACACCACCTCCAAATCACACACCTGGACCTTCACATCTGTGACGACACCAATGCCAAGGACAGGGGTACTACAGACCTACACATGGTGCTGTGTGAATGTTAACGTGTAGTTGGGTGACATTACCCTGAAATATAAGTTTCGAGTTTGTATATGCATCTTTCATTCTCTCTTTACAGGAATTAATAAGAGATTAGACGGTGGTGCCATGCAGCTGTCCTTCAGTTCTATCACCGTAGACTACTACCCCTACCACAAAGCTGGTAAGCACTAGAAACAAGTTAGACTATTACTTTGATTTTCTGCTGCTCAGGAGTAGATTCGGGTTATTAAATAAATACAATGCCTCTTTCCCTCTTTCTCAGGTGAAGGCTGTCTGCATTGGATGCATTATGGAGAGGCCACAAAGTCACGCGAGACCTGGGCTTGTTCTCTTCTGGATGAGTTTAAGTCCAATGTGGACATGCTTAAAATCGCAGTCAGCGGCCAGTCCAAAAGTTCCCCCCAGCATGGTGAGACCCTTTAATATCACTGTCTATTAACCCCCTCTGATTGGCAGGTGTGCTAAGATTGTTACTGAATAAATGAGAAACACTAATTTATGAATTAATTTAGTGTTATTGCGTTAGGAGCGTGTTTTAAAAAAAATTCTTACAGTTGCTTGTCTCTTCATTAAGCCATTCATGAATCCATCAATTTGTGACACTTTATTTTAAAGGCTCTTCACAAAGACCGAAGAGTACTTTCAGTAGGCACCGATAATGCACGTTCATGGCTATGGTTACCAAAGTCTTGTGAAGACAGACTCAGGAATTGTAAAATTGGGATTTCTAGTCCTGAAAAAGTCATGGAAATAAATAAAATCTTTAAAAAAATAAAAAAAAACGTGGAATTTTTTTTTTTTTTTTTTTTTTTTAACCCCCTTTTTTCTCCCCAATTTGGAATGCCCAATGCACTCTAAGTCCTCGTGGTGGCATAGTGACTTGCCTCAATCTGGGTGGCGGAGGACGAGGTCTCAGTTGCCTCTTATCACGTGGCTTGTTGAGCGCGTTACCGTGAATGACACAGTTTGTATATGGTCCATGCCCTCATAAAGGCAAAAAAATGCCTCTGAAAATCTATTTCAGTGGGCAAATAGTGCCCTTTAAAAAACAAAAAGTTAATTGCCACTGCTAAGCATTACAATATATACAGTCAGTTCTAGTTTTCTTAACTCTAAAATATTAATTACAAAATGTATTGGCTAGAAATTGCACTTTGTGATCACAATACATACATACAGACTTTTCAATGTATTTGGAAAAGTCAGTGATTAATATGTCAAAAGGTATGGGAAGCCAGACAGCCAGTGAACGGACTATGTGGGGTCTGTAGGCATTCCATCTGAGGATGACACTAAAGTTGCCATGTCTATACAGCTTTCTCTGTGGCCCCCGAGAGTGTGGCAGAGTCTTTGTAAATGGGCCTTTAGCTAAAGTGTCACAGTTTTTGGCTCAGTATAGCAGTATGGCTAATTGTTTTATGAGCATCCTGTTAAAAGCATCATTGCTTTTTATTTGGATTTCTTAAGAGTGTTTTGCAGTGGTCATTAAGTGTGCCCTGGCACCTGTCATAGTTTGAGAGGTTTTGCGTAATGGGTTCTGTGTTCCCAGTCCATCAGTCGATTGTCTTAGAGGCGCGTGGTGGAGGGATAATGGTTAGGGAGATGGACTCAGGCCCAGACGGCTTGTGGCCGCTTTCCCCCACGGCCAACTGCTGCTGGTGTCTGGAGACAGGTACCTCTCTGGTGTGCGTTTGAGGTGCCACACACACATGGCTGAGGTTTGTGCAGAGGGTCCGCAGTGTTCGTGATGTTTGAATATCATTGTATATGTGTTTCACAGGTAAAATCTCCACTAGCTCCAGTAGTTCTTTCTCGCCCCCCCCTACATCTAGAACTCAGCTCATGTCCAGCTCTATTGTGCTGCGGATGACAGATTTCAGCATCTATCAGGTTGGTGTGGAACCAAAAATACATAAACGCATATTTCTGGATGTACACAGACTCACATTAAATAATAAGTGCACATTGTTGCAAATGGCTAAAAAATCTTTGGGATCCTTAACAGGGCACATTGCAATTCCTATACAGCGTTTTATTCTAAAGAGATTGACGACACACAAACATGGTCATAAATCAAGGTTTAGTTCATCCAATTCGGTCATCATTTATTCACCATCACGTCTTTCCAAACTCGTATTACATATTTTTTTGTGAAACACAAAAGAAGGTATATTGCAGAACTCCCAGAGTGCTCTTTTCCATACACAATAATTGGCACTGAGGCTGTTGAGCTCCAAAAAGGATAAAATCATAAAAGTAGTCCATACAACTCATACCCCCAAGTCATACGATAGCTTTATGTGAGAAACAGACCATAATTAAAGTCATTTTCAACAATAATCCGCATTAATAATCTTCTCCTCCTTTCCATCTCTCAAGTCTCATTGATTCCGATGGTCAATTTAAACGGGGCACATAAAAATGTTGCACATTGACATTAATGAAGTCACACAGAAAACCAGTAATGTTTGGCATAATTTACGTCACACCAGTGTAAATTATGGAATTTAAAATTTTTGGGTGAATGATTGATCTCACTGCTATGGTGAAGGTGTCTACAGCAGACCAGTCACGCTCCAGTCCTCAAAGCATGATCTCCTGCAATAAGAAATCCCTCTACCTCCCTCAAGAGATGCCTGCTATTCATGCAGAGTTGACGGAGTACTACTTCCCAGACGACAAAGACTATCCCAGTAAGACAGAATAGCCCACAGCCATGCTTTCTTATACATCTGACAATCTCAGAATATGAAATTAAATTGAACTGAAGGATTAATTGAACTCTGTATACAAATTTCCTCCCTGCAGTCCCTTGTCCTAATCTGTACGTGCAGTTGAATGCTCTGCAGCTGGTGCTTGACTCGCGCAGTCTTGTTTGGCTCAATCTGTTTGCGCTGGACCTCCTTCAGAGTCTGGAACAGTTTATAGAGCTGTACAAACTCAATGACTCCCAGAAACCCGACGAGCATGTGGATATCAGAGTGGACGGACTTATGCTGAAGGTATAACATATACTTAAACTCACACATCCTGTGATACATGCCCTGAAACAAGAGCTGAGTCTTTAAACCTGCTGCCTGCATAGACAGCATTTTTTGGACCCATTTTAAGTATATCACTGTATGTTAGTATGTTGGATTAGCCACGTTCTAGTATTAGAATTAACGCTTTGTAGCTGAGATGCATGTTAAGACAACATTAGAGTCTGCGGTGAGGATTAATTACATTTCTGTGAAAAGTCCTATTTGCCCATATAGTGTGTCTCAGATCAGTTACTTATGAAGCCCCCTTTAGTGTAAGATGCTATTTATGTGGACATCTGCCAATAAAGGCAATAAGACTTTTGAAGATTTTATATGTAATTTGTCAGTGTCTTTGTCAATGTCTTTTTTTGTTTGTGTGTTTGCAGCTGGTGATCCCTACAGACCAGGTGAAGACTCAGCCTGACCAGCCTCGTTCTGTGTCAGTGCAGACCTCTGAGATGGTGGCTACCAACACACGTCACTCTTCAGGTTGCTCTCGGTCCAATCTGGAGGCTCTCCTGCAGGCCTTCCAGGAGCAACCCTTCTTCACCTCCCTCTCTTCCTCCTTTCCCCGTGCTCAAAACTCCTTTGCTGTGCTGCATTCCGTCTTCCTGCGCCATGCCCACGAGCAGGACACGCGTGTTCATGATGTGTACCGGGGCCTCGCCCCACCCTCTCTATCCACAAATGCCCTCAAAACGCCGGCAGCCACTGACCTGTGGGCCATGCACTTTTCTCAGTTCTGGATAGACTATGAAGGTTCTCGCAGTGGTCGAGGTCGCCCGACTCCCTGTGTTGACTCCTTCCCTCTCACCCTTTGGGTGTGCCATCCTGCCCGTTACGCCCAGCATCAAGAGAGGCTAAAAGCGGCGGTAGGGTCAGGGCTTTTGCCTCGGAGTGAGTCGGCAGAGATAGCCAATCGTCTGCAGAGGAAGAAGCTTCTTAAGGAGTTCTACAGCACTGATGCATCACCTAGTAACACCCCAAGCAATGGTCTCCATAAACCCCACACTCTTGATGGCCTACACAGCCACTCCTCCTCTTCTCGCTCCCTTGCCTCCTCCTCCTCCTCTTCTTTGGCAAGTGAAGTGGACTTGCAGGTGCTGATTCATATCCAGAAGCACCTGAGTGCTCAGGTGAGCCATGGGCAGTATGTGTTCTTGCTCAGACTGCAACATGCTGTGAAATCTCTGCAGCGCACTTTACAGCAAGATCTGGAGCAGTACGGCTCCAAACGCCAGGGCCCTGTCCAGCCTTTCGGTGCCTGCGTAGGCGTGCTCATGAAAAGCGCAGAAGTTGCCCTACTCCTAAAGCCCATACCTCAGCCGGACTCTAGTGCAAGCCCCATTAATTCTGACCTGTCTCCATCAGAGAGCAGAGCCACTCTGGAGGCTGGTAGTGAGGGGGGTGAGGGCCCAGAGAGACCCTCAGCTGAAGGGGAGGGAGCTCGGTCAACAGGCTCTGTGGATCAGCTCCTTTTTGTAGGTACAGATTCAGGTACACATGGCATGAATACACCTCCCCTACTCCCTTCCTTGTCTCCTTCTGCCGTGAGAAAGGGGTCTACAGATGAGAGGAGTGGCATGGTGTCTGGAGGAAGGTTGTTAACTGAGGAGAAAAGGGACGTGAGAGAAGGATCTCTGGATGGGAATGGAAGCAGAACTGAAGCCAAAGGGCAACAGAGTGAAACCTTACAACCTTCACAAGTTGGACCTGTGGTATTGGATCCCTTCTCCGACACTTATTCTGGAGATTGGAATGATAAGAGTCAGGGAGGCAGGCTACCTCAGTCCATGTCCAGGTACTGCATCATTTGTATATATGAGCACAACTGCCCATTGTTTCCTGCTTGGTTTTTTGGCAATTGTGGCCAAAAGCCTCAATCAGCCTTTGCGACGTTCTTCCGCGTCCACAATTTGTTGACATCCTATCTCAATAGCCTTGTCCCAAATGGTGCAGTTGATGTGGCCCTCTGGCCTTCAGTCATGCCCATCCATGAAATCCATGAGAACGTGGGGTGTCCCATTTGTCATTTTATGATACATTAACTCAACGTTTTGACTCAACATGAAGTGACACCCTATGGTCTCGTGGACTTCAGAGATGATTATGTCTAAATACTAACCCTCATTCTGCAAAATGATCATGGTTTACACCCTAAGCCTTAACTCTACTCCTTGGTAGCAACCAATATGATCTGACTAGAGTTTAGCAGAAAAGGAGTTGCCATCTAGATATTACCTTCATGGACACCATATACTGTATGAAAGCCACAAGACTGCAAGTTCACATCAAGTGTCCCATTTGGGACAGGGTCCTTGTAGAAATGTGCAATATAAGCAAGGTTCCCCGATTTGTGCTTGATAGGCTGATCAGCTCAATAAGGTTAGAGTTAGGGCCTTGTCGGCCTGTCAGGCACATTTCAAGGCAGCTTCCACAGATGGGTGTTAAAGAGGATGTGATCTTAGTAGCTGGATTGAGTGATTTTTGAAGCTCTGTTTTGTAAATATGACTGAAATCTATGCAAAAATTATAACTAGGAAATCACAATTAGACTGGTGCTTTGTGAATGTGAGCGCATGTTTGTGTGTGAATTTGGGAGTAAAACCCAATATGCAAACTCTTCTGTTTCCTCTTTGTTCTGAATGTGACTTCTGGGTGTGTGTTTGTCTCACTCTCTCTTCTGAAGGAAAGGCAGTTTATCAGTGGTCTCTGACCTCTTAACCTCCACGCACAGCAGGTCTACCTCCTTATATTCCATGTCTAACATGTAAGACTCCCTCTGTAGGACTCTGTTCCCATCTGTGCGTGCGTGAGATGTTAGTGGACTACATTGTGGTGTTGTGATTGTGATCATTTCATGCCAGCTTGACCCAAGTTGTGTTGTGTGTTGAACTGAAAACACGTGCAGAACTGAATGTTGTTGTTTTTGTGTGTGTGTGTTTTTGGGAACTCTTTAGTCTTGTGTAATGCACTTGCAGTGCTTAATTGCACCAATAATTAAGAAATTGCACCGGTTTTGCACATAGCAAGAATGACAAGACTCTCTTTTTATAATGCTATGCTATTTTATAGTGAATATCAGTGGTGACATGCTCAATCACTCTGTTTCCTGCTGTTTTTTCATGCGTTCTGCAGTGGTCGGTTGATGCAGGGCAAGTCTCAGTCAAGTTTCTCAGTGTCCTATAAGAACATGAAGAAAAGCCCCTCACTACAGTCTCTGGATGACCTCTCTATAGACAGCTACTCACTTGAAGACTGCGACACCTACAGCCTGCTGGAGAGAGGTACACACTACATTCACGCACACAGGAACACCATGTTGTAGTTTTAGTGATTGTTGTTGACCGCAAGAGTGCAGTATTGCAACAGCCATCTATCTGTGCGTTTCTATTTTTGTTCCAATGATGGAGCTCTATGAGTGTACACAGTATTTCTTCACAGCCGGAAAATTCATTCAGATTTACTCAAATTTTAAGCACAGTTTTAAGATGCAGAACTGATTTGTTTCAGCTTGTTTTTGATTGAAAAATTGAAGAAGAAAAAAATCTTATGAATCTTATGTGGGTTTGTGTTTGGAGTTTATTTGTATGCTGTTGTCAAATGTTATATTCAAAGCATAACATGCATATCTGTGTGTTTGATTGTAGATGATGTGTCGATCTCTGGTTTTAAGGCAATAAATGAACAGAATTCCACAGAAAGGGCCACTGTGACACTTGCTCAGGAAGCAGATGAGACCCAGTCACCTGACGCCATCAGTGCTGCTTCTCAGAGCATCGATGAGCCCACGAAAGACCTCGTAAGAAACTCTCTTTTCACCTTTATCTCTTTCTTTTCAACGTCAGTTTGCTAGAATGAATGGACCAGCAATTTTAAAGGAATAGTTCACCCAAAAATTACAATTATCTCATTATTCTTTTACCCTGATGCCATCCCAGATGTGTATGACTGTCTTTCTTCAGCAGAACACAAATGAAGATTTTTAGAAGAAGATAGAGCTGTATCAGTTCCTTGTAATAGCAGTACATGGAGGCAGCGATAATGTAATCCATGTGACTTCAGACAATCAGTGAATGTCTTCTGAAGCAAATCGATACATTTGTTAAAAGATAAACAGAAAATTATAAAGTTATTATCTTTTAGAAAGCGCTTCCTGCCAGCAGCTGACAAAAAACATGATGTAAGCTTATCAGCAAGTTTACCCGAGAATTCAGACGCGACGCTTATTTACAACAGAAGAATGAATGTCACGCGAGTGTTCGGCCATTTCAAACGGCATCAGAGCCCTGTGTGGAGTCGGCAATTTAAAATAACAGTTTAATAACATTTTAAAAACATAAACCTATCGATTCGCTTCAGAAGTCATTTAATGATAGACTGGAGTCATATGGATTACTTTTATGCTGCCTAAATATGACTTTTGGATATCAAAGTGCTGGCACCCATTTACTTCCATTATAAGGACCTGATAGAGCTCTATTACCTTCTAAAAATCTTCATTTGTGTTCTGCAGAAGAAAGACAGTCATACACATCTGGGATGGCATCAGGGTAAATGAATAATGAGAGAATTTTCCTTTTTGGGTGAACTATTCCTTTAACCCTGAGGTTTAATCTGACAGTCTGTGCAGTTCATGTTCCGCATTGTTACTCATATTTAAGTGTTTTTCAGTTTAGCTCTAAAATGATAGAATAAGATGATGGGGAGAGGTAAAATGTGTCAGTGGGTAAAATATGTCGCCCCCTTATTCTAGCAAACAATAAATTAATAGAAAATATAAAAAAAACAATTAAAAAATAAATTAGTCACGTGACGTGACCCTAAATTATGCAAGGACCTGTCACATACATCTGCCTGTGATTAATAGATGTTCATGAGAAAAGAGATAAATATTTTTATGATACAATTATTATACATAATACATGTTGGCGAATTGACATTGTATAAGACCAAATGCAGGAAATACTATTACAATGTTGAAAATTGTTGCACTACATGGCTATTTTCGGCTGGCCCGATTGGGCCAGTGCTTCGGATATTTACTTGCCCTGCCAAAATTTTCTCTGGCCCCAACACAAAAATATAAAAATGCTTTTTTTTAACCATCATGGCTTTAAAAAAATGTGTCTGAAATTAAATATATTTTATACCCTGTATATTATGTTTTTAAGATATATTATTCCTCCAAAATTGTATCTCGTTTATAATTTACAAGATATGATTTATGCCGTATGTAACCCCATATAAGCGCTGTACAGATATAAATTCATAACATTATCCTCTGCCGTCCTGCCATTTACACATGCGTTTTTAAGCGAAGAGTTCTGTAGAGCAAATAACAGGGTTCCTAATCTGTGAATTAAGATTGTGGATATAAACATGAAATTATACAACCCAAACAAGACCAACACTTACTGATACAAAAGCTCAGAAAGAAAGTACCTGTACAGTCCAGAAATGAGAAAGTGGTGTTTTATGAGGATAATATAAAACTGAAGACTGTTTTAAATTGTCATCTTCACCTGCAGCTGAACAGCTCTCATGATAATAATAGCCATAGTGATTTAGCAAAGTTTCATTTCAAATGCCCTTAGCATGTCGAATTGATGTTTACATTTTGAAAAATTACCTTTTGGAGACTGAGCACGTGATTCTCAGCTATGAGTAAAACCAGGGTTTAACGAAGGTTATCATTACGCACTTCTTCTCTAAAGGTAAATTAACTGGATAAAAGCTTTTTTTTTGTTTTCTTTTATCTTTCTTTTTATACATTTTTTTTTTTTTTAATTTTTATTGTGGGAAGTCTGGGAACCAGGGGTGCAACTACACATTTCAGAGCGGGGATTATTTTCTGTTAAGTGTTCAGCGATTGCACCACTTTAGTGAGCCGCTGGCACCCCTATGCATTGCATACATTGAATATATGCTTTTAGCACCTCTGCTGGGAACAATTTGAGCGTTCTCTCCCGCTAAGAGGAGCGCATGTACGTTAAACTGCGTCTACGTTGCATGGAGAGAGATAAGGAGAGAGATGCAGGAGAGACAGAGATTTACAGTACAATAGAAAGAAACAATTGATTTCTTGTGTTCCTATGAGGGGATTGCTAATTTTCACCAACATGTTAAAACAAAGAAATTTGGTAATTTCACACACTCTGAACATGGAATGTGTGGGGATACTTAAAATGTTGCGCAAGACGTGCAATCCCGCTCTAAATGAAGTGGGGGTTAATCCCCCTGCTATTTTCTACACATTGATAACTACTGCTGCCGAGACACTCGGAAAAGACCAAGGACAGTTCTAGGAGAGAGCACGAATGTCTGCACGTTCTTGTGCGCACACACGTTAAAAATATTGTGCACTCACACCTCTTTGTGAGCTAAATAAATTTGTACCATTAGGCAGACCTTATTGTCGAACCCTTTCACTACATTCATATATTGTGAATATTAAACCTTTTCCTGGCTTGTTGTTTAATGCAAATACTGTGCAGCAAAAAAAGACTTTGGAATGGTATTGTGTATAAGAAAATTGTTTTGTCTTCATGTATTTCCATTTTTGTATTTAAATGTAAATTGTTCACATATTTGGAAAGACACTAGAATGACCACTTCTGTTATTTGGCCACTGGTTCACATTTATTGGCCGAAGTGGTGGACACATCTGTCTTTCACTAGTCCTTATGTTAAAATAAAGAAAGAAAAAGGAACTGTTAAATATAGATAGATGCACAGTGGTTGAATGATGATCAGTCTATATTTACTAATCTAGTGTGTGTTTGCAGGTTTCAGTTCTGGTTTTGAAGGTTCACTCGGTCTGTTGCTCTCTGGATCTGAAGGGTGATGACACAGCAGTAGCTCTGGAGGTGGGACGCATCCGACCCAATCAGCTTGGCAATGTCAGTTTGCGGCAGTATCTTAGTAACCGCAGCCTGGGTAAGACTTGATTGATGCTTGAATGTGGTTGTGTGTGTGTGTGTGTGTGTGTGTGTGTCATTGTTATACTTGATAAAAACTCACTGTGTGCATTTTTTCAGGTTTAGTGTCCTCAGCATCAGTCACTCAGAGTGATGAAGGTAATCCATGTGTGGTATAATACATGTGTGTGCATGTTAGTGAGTGCAGATGCTGTCTGTGTGTATGCATGAGTTGTTGTGTGATCACTATGTTTAAGCTTGTGGTTTGAGTACATAGGAATAACATTTATAAATGAATGAATTTTTGGAAGCTGTGCTGGTTTGGCTCATTTTTTAACTTTTAATCATGATGTTTCCTCTTTACGGTTTTGTGGGATTGAAAAAGTGTGTATGCCACCTAGAGGTGGCGATGTTGAATTGCTCCTGCAGAGACGTGAACTCTTTTGGATTTTCACTCTCCAGACTTTATCCCCTAGAGGAATGAATGACGAAGCATTGTTTAATGTGATGTTATAAATTGTATTGTGTATTTTTGTGTTGTGATGTGATGGTAATTATGTGCCCACAATTAGTCGAAGTGGTTGCAGATGTAGCCTTGTTTAGTGGTCATGTTGCTTTTTCTTTAAATGTGATGAGGTTGAAGTTTTTGTATGCCTGATGAAGGTCGTGAGACCGAAACGTTGCTAAATAAATTTTTTTTATATGCAAGTTCTGATAGTGTGCGGGAGTTTCTTGTTTGCAGATTTTCGACCAATTTTTTGGTCGTTTTTTCCTACGCACCTATTATCTGCAGGTGTGCGATGGTTTGTTGTTAATAGATATATTTAATCTGAATTAATTAAAGGAAAGGTGGCACAGAGTTCAAGGCAATTTGAACATATATCATCAATATACAGGTCCTTCTCAAAAAATTAGCATATTGTGATAAAGTTCATTATTTTCCATAATGTAATGATAAAAATTAAACTTACATATATTTTAGATTCATTGCACACCAACTGAAATATTTCAGGTCTTTTATTGTTTTAATACTGATGATTTTGGCATACAGCTCATGAAAACCCAAAATTCCTATCTCAAAAAATTAGCATATCATGAAAAGGGTCTCTAAACGAGCTATTAACCTAATCATCTGAATCAACTAATTAACTCTAAACACCTGCAAAAGATTCCTGAGGCTTTTAAAAACTCCCAGCCTGTTTCATTACTCAAAACTGCAATCATGGGTAAGACTGCCGACCTGACTGCTGTCCAGAAGGCCATCATTGACACCCTCAAGCAAGAGGGTAAGACACAGAAAGAAATTTCTGAACAAATAGGCTGTTCCCAGAGTGCTGTATCAAGGCACCTCAGTGGGAAGTCTGTGGGAAGGAAAAAGTGTGGCAAAAAACGCTGCACAACGACAAGAGGTGACCGGACCCTGAGGAAGATTGTGGAGAAGGACCGATTCCAGACCTTGGATGACCTGCGGAAGCAGTGGACTGAGTCTGGAGTAGAAACATCCAGAGCCACTGTGCACAGGCGTGTGCAGGAAATGGGCTACAGGTGCCGCATTCCCCAGGTCAAGCCACTTTTGAACCAGAAACAGCGGCAGAAGCGCCTGACCTGGGCTACAGAGAAGCAGCACTGGACTGTTGCTCAGTGGTCCAAAGTACTTTTTTCGGATGAAAGCAAATTTTGCATGTCATTCGGAAATCAAGGTGCCAGAGTCTGGAGGAAGACTGGGGAGAAGGAAATGCCAAAATGCCTGAAGTCCAGTGTCAAGTACCCACAGTCAGTGATGGTCTGGGGTGCCATGTCAGCTGCTGGTGTTGGTCCACTGTGTTTTATCAAGGGCAGGGTCAATGCAGCTAGCTATCAGGAGATTTTGGAGCACTTCATGCTTCCATCTGCTGAAAAGCTTTATGGAGATGAAGATTTCATTTTTCAGCACGACCTGGCATCTGCTCACAGTGCCAAAACCACTGGTAAATGGTTTACTGACCATGGTATTACTGTGCTCAATTGGCCTGCCAACTCTCCTGACCTGAACCCCATAGAGAATCTGTGGGATATTGTGAAGAGAAAGTTGAGAGACGCAAGACCCAACACTCTGGATGAGCTTAAGGCCGCTATCGAAGCATCCTGGGCCTCCATAACACCTCAGCAGTGCCACAGGCTGATTGCCTCCATGCCACGCCGCATTGAAGCAGTCATTTCTGCAAACGGATTCCCGACCAAGTATTGAGTGCATAACTGAACATAATTATTTGAAGGTTGACTTTTTTTGTATTAAAAACACTTCTTTTATTGGTCGGATGAAATATGCTAATTTTTTGAGATAGGAATTTTGGGTTTTCATGAGCTGTATGCCAAAATCATCAGTATTAAAACAATAAAAGACCTGAAATATTTCAGTTGGTGTGCAATGAATCTAAAATATATGTAAGTTTAATTTTTATCATTACATTATGGAAAATAATGAACTTTATCACAATATGCTAATTTTTTTATAATAGATTAAAGGAAACATACCACAAATTCAGTATAACTAGTATCTTCACCAGTGGCATGCATCATTAAACATATAGTTATAATAATAATTTTATGATTGTAGAATCACAGTTACAGACATGTATAATAATAGCAGAGCTAATTCAAAATTATCTAATGTGTGTAATTTGGTGGCTAAGTCACAATCGATGATATATGCCTATTTTCAAAACGTGTTTGTGGATCGACAGTAGTGTCTGCATTTCACATCGTCAACTTCTATTTTTATATTGTTATTAGCGATGTGTTGAAAACCAGGGGCCCTCTGGTCTGCAACCATTCCAACAACAATCAATTGGTTCGATTTATGTGTAGGTTTTTGTAGGAAATTTGGGTGGCATGTTTGCTTGCAATTAGTAATTAAATCATCGATGTGTGACTGTAGCCATGCATATGTCCCATGTATATTACAGTATTTAAAGGGGAAGTTGTAAATAGTGACTGTTTTATGGAAACAGGATTTTAATGTCCTATGTGTGAGAGGCTATGTGTATGTGAGAGGCAGGCCAGATCTTCAGTGGATTAGTAATGTCAATAGTAGTGTCTCATCACCTGACCAGTGAAGTGTGTACCCTGGTCAGATTCAATTTGGATTGGTGCTCCCCAGAGTGGGAGGATTTGGGTCGCTACCACACGTGCCACTGAGTTTGCATTGCCATTGCGAGTAGGAATCGCTTTGAACCATTTGGAAAATGTCAGTTATCACCAGGCAATAAAGATACCCCCCTCTGGCACTGGGTAGTGGGCCTATAAAATCCAATTTGAGTGACTCCAAAGGTCCTTTGGGTGGCTCTGGTCTACACAGTTTTGTACGGCCAGGCTTACCTTGGTTAATGGTGGCACATACGATGCATGTGTCGCACCATCTTTGAATGTCTGATGCCATTTGTGGCCACCAGAAGTTCTTTTGTATCAGCGGTTGTGTTTTGGGAGCTGATACATGTGCATAATCGTGGTACAACTTTATCACTGGTTTCTGGAGGGCTTCTGGAACTATGTGTTTATCCTCTCTTAAAATCATGCCTTCAGCGACCTTGACTGGTTGGTCCTGCTGCAGGTGCGGTGTCAGCTCTCCATCAGAACTCCACAGTTCTTGTTGGTACTGTTTTAAGTCAATAGGAATAGTCTGAACCACACTCACATCAGGAACAACAAGCCCGTCAGGCTGCCGTTCATCTCCCTTTTGTGCTGCTAATTTAGTTAATTGATCTGCGTTGTTGTTGTTTTTCTTGTTCTCATCTGGATTTTTGTTAATGTGCGCGCGCACTTTGACGACAGAGTGTTTTAATCTCCTGCCGCCATTTACCATTCGATTTTGGTAATAGTTTCGTTGGTTAAGGGTAATGGAATGTATGTGGAGGAGCAAGATGGACCAGAATCAATAAGTACATCAGCTAACCGGCCTCCTAAATTAGCCCTTATTCTGATTCGGTTTCCACTCTTAATTATGCTCCCTACGGCGATGGAGGCCACGCATCTCTATTGCTGATGGTATTCTCCCGTAATTCCGTTCGCGTTGTGGGCGAGCCATTTTGGTTGTTTTGTTTTTTAAACTCGGTGATGAAATTCATTAATAGTTTCAACAGGTTGCTATAGGGCGTTTTTTGACAATGTTTTGATTGTTTTCTTAAATCTCTTTTTTGGCAATCTCTCATGAGATGGTTAGATTTTTTGCAATAATGGCATTGCATTTTGCTTTGTGATCTCCACCTTTTTTCTATTCTTGAACCCCAGTCTACTATTGCTCTGAACGTGTTTTCGACCGGGTCGACACCATTGGATAAAGCCTTTTGAACTGGGATGCCAGCATTGTTCTTAACAAGTTGTAGTAATGCGTCATGGTCGCGGTTTGCATTTTCTAGGCCTGAGTGTTCTCTGTATGTTACCCATAACCGTTCAGCGTACGTTTCAAATGACTCATTACTCACTTGTTTGATTTCTAATATTTTTCTCCAATCTGCATGTGTCGGTCCCCTCATGTCTAATAATGCCTGTTTTAGACGCTCGTAGATACTCTCGTCAGTTTCATTATTGTGTCGGTTCATTATGTTGCCAGATTTCATCTCTGTGGTTAGTTTCGGTCTGAGCTCCTCAGGTATAGTGAGGAGAGCTATTTGCCAAACATCTCGAATTTCTAATTTGTACACCGTGGCCTGTAACATTAATGCTTCCCAGTAGGGTTGAAACGGCCCTTTTCTCGGCATAATTCCTACGACCTGTATATGGCTAGAGCATTCTTCGCATGTTAACGGGCGGCTGATTGATGTGATTTCATCATCCGCATTCGTCATGGTTTTAAGCACAGCGACTTTAACTGATTTCTTTGGCAAGTCATTCGATTTTGTTCGAGTCTTTACTGGGCTTTGCAGGTTTGGTTCTTCAGGCCACAGGTTCACAGGAGCTCGTTTACGAGTTTCTCTCTGTGGTCTGTGTCCTAACGCGGCATCGTCATCATCATTTTGAGTCTCTAGCTGAAAGGTTTCATCCAGTGCTGCTCGTTTAACTGCAGCTACTGGAAACCCGGATTTATTACAGCAATCTTCAAGAGCAGATATGTAATCACTGCCGGTTTGAAGTTTTCTTTGAAGTTGATCAATTTTTGTTGCCATTTCTTCGCGTTGTCTAGCCCACCCCTGTTGCTCATACGTGAACCCTTCGACTTGTGTTCTTAATTTATGTAATTCGTCAGATCGCAATCTTTCGATTTCTTTGTTTGCTATTGTTCGTTCTTTCTCGGTTATGGTCTCGAGGTCATTACGACGAAGCAAATAAACAATTGCAGCGGGAATTTTCTCGTATTTTGATTGTGATTTCAATTTCACGCCCTCAGCAGAATACCAGGATATTATTTCGTTGTTGCTCCACTTTAATTTGTCGCTTAACCGAACAAGGAGATTTTTTAATTGCACGCTTAGAATCTCCATTATTTCCTCATCTACACTGCTGCTGTGCTGTCCCTGGAAAGTCATGTTTCCCGTCTAATTCTTATGCCCACCGGACTTTTCGGTTCCGGTCTAAACAGAGGGTAGGCTATTCCGACCCGTGCTAAAAATGTGTCTGTATGTGAGGTGCAGACAATCTTTCCCTCAACACTTCTAAAAGGCAAAAAAGATGGACTTACCACAGCACCTGGAGATAGATGAGAAGTTCAAACCTCACGTCCCGGGCAGGGATCAAGTTGAATGTCGCGCTGGAAAGACGTTTCTCGTCTGGTTGCGAGATCACGTCAGGGTCACCACTTTGAAAGCCCTTTTATCGGTCCAATGGCGGTCTCCAATAATACGGGTGAAGGTCTCTGCGCGTTACTGTCTTTCTTTTACGCAACACAACCAGATTAAATGAAATATATTTTCTCTCATGTATTACCTCGTTATTTCATCTGACTCCATAAATGAAAAAAGGTTTTAATGATATCTGATCATCATTAAAAGTGAGCGAATGTTTGATTATTCTTTTAACTCCTTTAATTATATTTTACCCGTTCAGATTAGGAAACTATGTCGCTTTGAGGTCCTCGCGTGTTTTCTCTACACCGCGGGTCTCACGATCACAAGCGGCCAGTATTGGATCATCAAACAGAGGTAAATTGCTATATACCTGAGATCGGTCACGTTCACGTATACACAATCAAAGATACGTCAGTATAGCCCCCATGGAATTGCATACACTTGAATTTAACTTAACGTTTTCTTCAGTAGAGGTCACGGCCACTATTACAGATGTAAGTTGACCAACATAACTTCTCTTATAATAGCTTTGGATTGGCCATGCGTGGTTTCCCTCGTACACTTATCTGAAGAAACCTCAAATCAAAACAGAGGTAAGACACACCCGAATTTAGATTGGTCAAGCAGCATTTAGCTGTTCTAAACGGAAACACACTTTCTGTCTTTGCAAACCAAGTACACTTGAACTGATGCCAAATATTAGTCGTCACTAATCTGACGCAGACTTGCGGTAACATACGAATCGCTCAATCTGTTTGGAAAACAATTTCAGAGTCAGTCAGAATAAAATCAAATGTTTACAATTTATTGACCAGGTAATAGAACAATAATTCAAAATCCAATTCATAAGGCAAAATCATCGAACAATCAATATAATCACGACAATTCGGAAATTGAGGAATTTGTAGAAATATTACCTGGCAACGAAAAACTACACAGCGATCATGTAGGAAGTCTACCTACAGACTCCACGAACGATGTGCCACATCTCCTTAAATACCCAAATAATTCTATTGTTAACCAAATGGTGGTGTCTGTCCTTCTAATTAGATTTGGGTCCCCTATAGGTTCCTGTACATTTACATATATAGAGGATCTGGGGGAGGGCACACCTTTAAGATGCACACCACATCTCTCATATCTTATAACTTCTTTTTGCTTTTCATTATGGCTGGGAGGATGAGACCAGTTTACCAGGCGCACTGAGACACTTTAAATGATACCAAACATGTTATAGTTACTTTTTTGTACACACTTGACATTGTATAGGTTTTTAGTGAGTTCTAAGTGAGGAGGAGAGGGGGGAGTAGGGGAAGATAATCAGATGGTAGAAGTGAGGTGCGAGCCCCTGCTGGCTGCGTCTCGGATGTTGCTGTTACATATGCAAGAGACAGTTCAAATGTTGATTCTCATGAGAGCCTTTTGTTCTCCCGAGGGGTAGCCCAGACTCGCTGACACCTTACACTACATAATTTTTTATGAAGTCATTTGTTCCAGGAAAGCTAATGTGTTTTTAGCCAGATTGCACATTTTGTGTTTTGTGCACATTGTGCTTCGTGTGGATTATTGACTGATCTATGTATCTGATTATGTTGTGTGTGGGATCGTTTTAAAGATAATCGTAGTTATAAGTAATGGTATGTGAAAACACGGCATATAAGCCGAACCTGTTTACATATAACATGTATGTCAAAGACATATACTATATGTCTGTGAGTAAAACAAGGCTGGTTGTATTCTACTTTTTGAGAGATTTTCAACAAGATGAGACACAAGGCTATTTGATCACTTTACCGATTACAATAATATGTGCAGTGCAACATTTTTAGTAAATTATCAAAATGGAACACTTCTGGTTTGTCTTAAAGTTTCAAGGCACTTTGTTTTGGTCATTATGGCTTCATGCATTGTAAAGCTCCTAATCTTTAAAACAATACCTATTTTGTGTTGGTCCAGACTGTAGTTATTAATATTTTAATAATAATAATTTTCTATGCCAATCAGAGCTTAAAGGGTTAAATATAAAGAAACATTATAATTTTGTAAAGAACTTAGAATTGCTCTATTAATCCCCTTCATCTCATGTTTCCTTTACAAATGTTTTTTTTTTTGGTACCATGGTAATACCATGTTTTTGCGCATGTACTATATGATAATACAGTAGAATTCTTTGGAGTACATTGAAATACTATGTAAATATTATGGAATATAAATATGGTAATCATTCGGTATCATGGCATATACCAAAGTACTGTGGAATTAACATCTGATAATACCATTGTACCACCTTTTTTTTGTATAAAAATCCATCATCTCAGACCCTTTTTTTATTTCCGTTCTCCCCATTTCTTTATCTCTATCTCTCATTTTGCTGAATGAGCATTTACTGTACACTGCAATATTTGTACACCGAGGATGTTTTGTTAGTGCAGACTGTGGTTCATAGCTCATGCTCCTCTGGAAGAAGTACATGCACTCAGTCAGACAAAGCAGGCAAAGAAATATAAAGGATACCGAGGACTCATCAACTCAAGATCCTCTGGGACCAGTGAATTGCACAGCACTGATATCATTTGATGTCTCCTTTCTGCCCTCTGCTGTTGGAAATTTCAATGAGATTTCTATTCATTACCACAGGCATTGTTGCGCTGACATTTTTGGATTGAATGCATAATTTAAATGCAGCGTTTCAATGTTTTGCATTTGTCTACAGCTGGTGGCTGTCTCCTGTGTCCTTCCTCGCTGTCTGGTTTCACAGTCTCTGTACAGCAGGCCCGCTACTTCCACTTATAAGTGATCCATTGGTTTCCTGCATGATAGTGTGCACATTACAGGATTGTGGTAGTTGTTTGGTATACAAGACTTATTGCATTGCATGTGTTACTCTGAAAATTGTTAATTATGTGGTTTGCATCATGCAGATCTTCATTAATCTGTACATTTTATGTAATTGCAATCTGAAATATTACATGGGTAGAACATTTTTGAAACGATTAGAGCAATGCTTTCAAAAAGAGAGCGACCTTATTTTTATGACTTATATGATTATTTTTTCATGTCCGATAACCAATATACAGTCATTTTTAATTATGATTTTATTTCTGCTTTTGGACACAGTAACTTATCACTAGACTACAATAAAAACATAAAATCCATTATAAATATCTAATATCTAAATGCCAGCAAAAAAAATGTTAACCTTTGTTTTGGGCTACGTCTAACTCTTAAGGTTAAAACGTTACACATTTATCACTTGAGAATGAGTAGCTGTTACTTAAAAAGTTGAGTAATTAATTTCAAAGAATGCATTAACAAAGTAAGAACAGCATTGTTTCATGTTGAGTGCTGTTAGGTCCATTCTTTAGAGACATACAAAATTTTGCCAATTATCGGTAGACTCAAAATGAAAGAAACCACATATGATTATCGATCGATATCTGATAATAAGCATATTACTCATTTTTAGATTTTGTCCATCTCTCACAGGTTCCGGGTCAGGGTTGGACCCCAGCACGGTGCTGTTAAATCCAGAGGTGCATGTGAGACTGGAGAGCGGTCCAGGGGCTGCGGTCCACTCTCCACTCGCCGAACAAAACGGCTTTCTGCAGTGCCGCGTACAGGCCTTCAATGCTGACTTCCTAATGACATCACTGCGAAACCTCGCCATGTTTCTGGAGGATGACTCTGCCTCCCAGGTCCTGCCTATGGAGATTGCCATCAAAGATACGCACGTGAACTTAAAGGTATGTCCTCACACAGACTCACATATTTACTTTGCACAGATAGTGTGTATGAGACTGTATGTTTGTATTCAATTAGGATAATAATCCCAGGGACAATGCATCAGAGGCCACGCCCATCACCCTGCATATTCACAATCTGCTCATCCATCGTCAAGACGATGGCTCGTTCAGCATTGGAGGAGGTTATTTACATCCCTTATTTCCTGTTATTCTCTTAACTTTAATCGTTCCTTGGCATCCTTTCCCACATTCATGCATTTTTATGAAAGTTTGGCTTTTATTTTTAATGATTTTGAAATCGGATTAAATCCAAGGAATGCTTGTTCTAAACTCACCCTTCCCCCTCTCTCCCATGGGACAGCTGAGCGCGCTGCGGAATCAAAGCTTCAGAAGGCGGGGCCTGTGAATGACAGCAGGCTCAGTTCTGACTCTAAGCTTCCTGTGGGTGTGGCCAGCGAGGCAAAAGCCACTCAGACTGCACCTCTGTCACCCACAAGCCCCACCCCCTCAAGTCAAGGACAGGTACACAAGGCTAATATATGTTATGTGTATTTTATGAATATGTTTGCATGATGCAAAACTGCATTACAGTATGTCCACATAGAGCTGGAACAACACACGGAAAAAGGAAGTATACCAGAGCCAAGGGATAGTTCATCCAAAAATTTAAATTCTCTGATAATTTCCTCATGCCATCGGAAATGTGTATAACTTTCTTTCTTCTGGAAAACAATTTTAAAGATTAGTAGAAAAAGATCCAGGCTCGGCAGGTCCTTAGAATGGGAGACAATGGTGATTAAGATATTTGTAGGTCCAAAAAGCACAGATAGTCAGCATAAAAGTTATCCATCCTGTCTCCAGTGGTGACATTCATGTTTTCTGAAGCGAATCGATCACTTTGTGTGTGAAAAAGAATGATATTTCAGCACTTTTTAACTATAAAAGATTGCTTCCAGTTAGGCGTTGACGAATGGCCGAAAGCGCAATGGCACGTGAACTGACGCATGACAGACACACAACCAATGAGTTGAAGGAACGTGCCAATGCACTTACGTCACAAGAGCACTCGGGTAAATTTGGCAAAAATGGAATGGAAAAATCGGACTTGAACATTGATCATGATCATATCATGTCACTTCTGAAGATGTAGAATTAACCACTGGAGTCTTATGGATTACTTTTATGTTGCATTTATGTGCATTTTGGGGCTTCTGGGATGGCATCAGGGTGAGTTAATGATGACAGAATTTTAATTTTTGGATGAACCATCCCTTTAACCTCAATTACAGAATGAAAGTTATAATTTATGAAAACACAAAAGCATCCAGACTCAAAAAACATTAAACAGTTGGCTTGCCAGACTAATGCTCTTTTCCATTCACACAGCTGCTCATGGAAGAGAATGAATGCTTGAAACTGGAGCTCTCCAAAGCCAAGATGGCACTAGCTGAAGCCCAGATGGAGAAAGACTCTCTCCAGCATCAAATGAAGACACTTAAACTCACCAGCGGGGGCAGCAACAGCTAGTGGCAGAGTGTGTGCATACAAAGCTGACTTTTGCCACAAGGGGGCAGCAGAGTGCTTGGAGGGGCCCAGCACCGTAAGAAAGCCCAACTCTGCAGCCCTGAATGTAGCTTGGGAGAGGATGGCGTGCGCTCTCAACCACACTCGGGATCCAACTTTGCAATCAGTGGCATCTGCTTTAAAGAACAGTGTTCTTTACTATAGTGTACACACAATACTTTAGTTTCTGGAGAAAACAAGTCTCTGGATCGCCAGCTGAATTTCACAGCTTTCCACTCATTTTATGCTTGTCATTTCGCTTGTAGGTTACCATACATCTCTTCTAGTTTTTACTATTTGTTACGGAGTTTTGTGAATTTCGCTTCTGTAGGTGGGGGCTGCTCATTCAGTTCCCTAAGATAGCCCATCTCTCTCTCCCTCTCCAAACAATCGTAAGCAGTGTAGGAGGAGCACATTCCACTCTTGATCTCTAATCCCAGGACAGTCTTACTGAGAGTCAGGGTGTGTGACGTTGAATGTCATATCTTTGGAAGAATGTCATAAAAAATGTTTTTTGAACTCCTTGAACAAGAACTAAAAAGAACTTATTTAGCTCTTAATAAATTTTTTGTTTATGTATAGTAATTGTGATACACAAGAATGTTTTGTTAATACATGAAGTGCGATTGAATTCATGTGTGAGTGGACATTTTTACATCTCATTGTTATACTAGAGTCTCAAAAATGGGAATATCTTTTCTGAATTATATATGTTCGTGAAGACACACTACAGGACTGTGTAGAAGTTGATTGTGTCGTGCTGTATGGAAAAGATGTGTTGGTGCAACACTGATATTAGTTCAGTATTTTGGGACAAAACACACACTGCACCATTCCACCTTTGTCTTTGTTTCTAGGTTAATGTCTGCACTGCAGCAGTCAAATGAGCTTAATGATTAATTTTGCAGTTGATTTTTCTGTTGCAGTTTCACTCAGTTTGAATATGCGATTTGTAACTTGCTTGTCACATTGTTAATCTAATTACCAGCATTTCTGCAGAAAAAATCAAAACAGTGGTAACTAAACCACAGAGATGAAAAAACATGCGCTGGAAGAGATGCATGGTTTAAAATCACTTTTCATGGCTTGTCTTAGTTATGCTTTTAAGATAGATAAGCCTCCTTTTGTATGATGAAATGACCCCACTATAGGATGCCAACATTTTTTTTTAAATTACTCTCTCTTACTCCTTCCCAAATTTTGTATTCCCTTTGTTTCTCTCTATCATATGTAAGCCTCTACAAGTGCCTATGACTGCACACCTTCTCCAGAGGTTCTGATCATTTCTTTTCTCACATTTTGTTCTTTAAATGAATGTTTAATGCTCTTCATACCACAGGAGTGTCTGTAGTAAATTTCTCAGATGATTGGACATGGAAATGGAGAGCAGAACGATAAACACCTGATTGTAGACCAAGTGAAGGGGAACCTGCTTTTTTTTCTTCTGTAGTACTAGTGCACATCCCCAACGTCACCTTAGACATGACTCAAAACATAATAGACACGCCCCACCTCTTTAGCACAAATGATAAACAATGAAGCTCAATCAAGCAATCTAGTGAAATTATAATTTCTTGTGTCTGTCAGAAGCTGCTAAAGTATTGAAAAATCTTAAATAAAATGCTGAAATTAAATATGGAGATGAGATTATTTTTTATTGTTGTTCTGCAGAATTCACAAGAATGTGTGAAACTCCAGTTTGATGTTATGGACGTAGTTGCCATTTGATTTGTGCTCTGTAAATGGGAGCTGATCAATGATTTGATTTGATAGAAACAACTTTAATTTTGGTCTGTTCATGAAACATAGTTTTTCTTTGCCTTCAGAAGACTTGGAATAAGATGCACAAGTCGTATGGACTAATTATATAACACTTATAATTATATAATCTTTAAAGTGAGTCACTATGAACTGCGATTGTACTGAAATCAGCTAACAAAACATCCTGTAAAACATCTTTTGTGCTCCGCTGTAGAAAGTCATACGTGTTTGGAACGACTTGAGAGTTAGTAAATAATAATAGAAATGTAATGTTTGGGTGATCTATCCATATAAATTAATTCCACTGGCGATGATAATGCGGCGAAAATACTAATTCTGTCTGGGCCTTGTTGTAAGTATTAAGTGCACCTATTATTGTTTTAAATGTCTCATACAATAGATTTATATGCACCCAAGGTCAAAAAACTATTTAATTTGCTCATAATTTAAATTGCAGCATTACCTTTTTTTCCCCCAGTGTCAAAAACGACTCGTTCAATGATCCGCTCTAAAGCGTTCATTCTAAACTCCTCCTTTCAGACAGCATACTCTGCTCTGATTGGTCAGATGTCCCAGTCTGTTGTGATTGGTCTATCACTGTGTAGTATTTGAGGGCGGATCAAAGTGGTTCGCGAGCAGCCAGTGAAGACCAGAGGCGGGTTTTAATTAGGCCTACTTATCTAATTACGTCTGTTAGTGCAGGGAGTAAATCTGGAATTACTAATGACTCGTTTCAGGTGTTCAGAATCGGTTCTTTCTTTTGGGAGTCAATAACTCAATTTGTTGTGCAATTTGATTTTTGAAACTTTGCAGACTTTTTTTTTTTACATTCACAAACAGCTATATAACACTACAGACATGTAATATTTGAAAAACCATAATAGGTGCTTAATATGTCTTCCATAGTATCTTGTTACTAGTTTAATCTTTTATAGTTAATATATATTATTTAAGGGATAGTTCACCCAAAAACAAAAGCTCTATGACTTTCTTCAGCAGAACACATGAGAAGTTTTATTTTTAGAAGAATATTTATACTCTGTAGGTCCATAAAATGCAAATGGTGACTAGATCTTTGATGCTCCAAAATCACATAAAGGCAGCATGTCATCCACAAGACTTCTTTGGTTAAATCCATATCTCCAGAGGTGACATGATAGGTTTGGGTAAGAAACAGATCAATATTTAATACTTATTTTGTTCAAATCTCCACTTTCACGTTCTTATGTTTTTGGTGATTCACATTCTTTGTATGTATCGTCATCTACTGGCCAGGCAGGATTAGTTATAACAAAAAATAACTTATCTGTTTTTTACCCACTTCAAATCTCACATCTAATCTTCGTTTGTGTTCTGCAGAAGAAAGGCATATGCATTTGGGATGTCATGAGGGTGAGGAAATGATGAGAGAATTTTCATTTGTGGGTGAACTATCCCTTTAAGTCTGTGGATATTGTTGAAGTGACATATCAATGGTTTGTTATGGAATGGGAGCTAGATCATGTACCCTGTTTTATACTGCCACAGTGAGTAAAACATGTTTTAAAAGGCCTCAGGTTGGTCTGGCTTTACCTCAACCTCAACTCATGAATTGTAGCCAACCCCTACAGCCCTCATGTGTGTGAGTGTGAGAGAGACTGTGTGCTCTGACTGTATGCATTGCCTATGAAGGCAGATGAATACCGCTCTGTTTGCTGCTCTATGGCGGAGTTTATTCCTGGAGTAAGACACTAAATAGACACTAAACACCCTCTTGTTTTTGTGCGAGTAAGAGAGAGGGCTCAAACACAACTGCCTCATAAGATCCGGTTGTTTCGGTCTCTTGGCAAAGCTGAAATCCAGCGATTCTGTCCAGTGGGCCTGCAGCTGCCTCTCTTTATCACACTCTTATTTCTGTTTCTCCTCCAGTCTTTAGCACACTTTTTCTCTGTCTTTGCAGCTGAACTGCACAGGAAGTAATGCTGTGGAGCTATTGATGAAGTGTAACAACAGTCTGAGAAAATGTCTGTGCAATCTCAGTATTTTAATATTATTTGCCTTTGCAAAAAAAAGTACTGTATCTGCACCATGGGACAGTGATTATACCAGATCATACACAATTTCAGAATGTAATACCATGGTACATCGAGCAAGGATGTAACCATGGCTGCAAATATCAGAGTTTAAATGAATATTCCTGATTCAGTTCAAGCTGATTAACGTTTAAGTAAAGTAACGTTACTTTCTGTGTAACGTTATAGCCCATTTTAAAACTTCATTACCACGATGATGTAATGTCAACAAACCCTAAAACAACTGTAAAAGTTACGATATAAACAACTTTACATCTTAAAAAATACATGAGTTTTAACAGAAGATAAGCTTCACATTTATGCCTTTAAACCCTCCAAACATTGGCCACTGTAACTTAGATTTTTATAGAAAGGGAGTAATGAGTTGAAATATTTTTTTTTTGTGGGAATCAACATTATGCCACAAATGCTGTTGATTGAGCTTAACTTGTATTGAACCTGGAATATTCCTTAAAGAATCTGTCATTAATAACCCCATATTTATGACACCTATTCGGAACCATTTTATTAACTGGCTCAATGGCTGTTACGGTCCTGACTTTGCCTTTGATATGTACCAAGGAACTGAAATTATCATTATTTTCACCTACCAGTGTATTTACATGGTACTCAAAGGTATTTCAAAGAATATATGGTTGTACAATGGTGTAGAAAAAAAAAACTGATATTACCATTGTACATGTCCAAAACAACATCGTACTATTTTCTTTGTTTTGATTAACACTGATTAAATGATTGATTGATTAAAAAAATTATGAAAAAATAATTGTCAGATTGTTGAGTTTCAGTAAGACATTGAAAATGTGCCACAATGTGGATGCAAGTCTGTTAACATTCCATTTAACATAACATGCTGTCGTGCCCTGTCCTCGTGCACCAACAATAAGATCAAAAGAATATGTTACAGTAAGACCTCGACATTATCCGTGACTTCACGGCCAGCACGAGCAGAGAACACACACTGCCATATAGGAACCCATATAGATCTCGGTTAAACGGCACACACACAAAAGAGACTCTCCATAGACTTTCATGCTTTTTATACAAATCTAACGATAATTTATATCCCCTACCCTTAAACCTAACCCTCACAGAAACCTTGTATTTTTACATTAAATAAAAAACAAAAACAAACATCGTTTAGTTTGTTTAATTAGCCATTTCCCTCGTGGGGACTGCTGGCTGGACCCCACAAGAGAGGTGATCTCCGGTTTTACTATCCTTGTGGGAATAATGTAACACACACACACACACACACACACACACACACACACACACACACACACACACACACACACACACACACACACACACACACACACACAAATAAAGAGAGCACGAGGGGAGGACACCGCGTTTACGGTTACCGCGAGCGCAGTGCGTCTGTGTGTGATATAACCCGCATCTCCAGGCAACCGGCCCGGCCAGTTTGGAAGATCATTATCTTCCCGTTCCGCTCGGCTGCACCGGGACCGTGCTAAATATCCGGTGCAGCATCATTCCATCATTCAGCTCCGGTGTGGCGTTCACGCGTTCATTCGTACAGCAGCGCGCGGTGGAGCGTTTATTTGTCGGTATCATGGCACATATATAATAGGTGTAATCCTCGCCTTTTTATTTACAGGCTTTGGGATAGTTTTTGTTGTTTTTGTGGATTAAACTTGTGTACCGGGATGGGGAAGGAACAGGAGCTGCTGGAAGCGTCACGGACCGGGAATGTTATCCTGGTGGAAAAGCTGTTGAGTGGGAAGAAAGGATTGCTGAGCTCGGGCTCCATACCTCTGCCCGGGTTACTCAGGTATGAAAAGAGTGCTCTAGAGGGCAAGTTTGTGTTTCTGTGTCCTGAAAGGGGTTTCCGGGAGTCCACGGGATACGCACTGTTTATTTACGAATACAGAAAGAAGCGATTGCGTTAGCTTGTGCACTGTAATACAACACACACACACACACACACACACACACACACACACACACACGGCATCACTGACCCACCGCAACCCCTCAAGTACTGTATAGTCTAGGCTACACACACACACACATATACATATATGTATATATGTGTGGGGAGCACACTTACCGATCACAGTCTAGGCATCACCCTCAATTTATTTGTTCAACTTCAGGCAAAACTTTGAGAAGGACTGTTATTAATACTTAATGTGATAGGGGGATACACATAGAGGAGAGCTGTCCTGAATGAATGTGTGTGATGACCCCTTGCAACATTCCCAATGGAAAGAAACATGTAAAAGAAATTAGATCTCTTTAATACATGGATGTAACAAATATTTAAGACTAGCAGGACCAAAGGTAAACGTTTAAGAATTGGTCATTGGAAAAACCCATATTGAATGACCACTTTTCTGAGTATTGGGGCTGGGGGGATGTGTTCCCTTCAGCGTGGATACTGGTTGCGGTCCTGCTTTAATACTGTTTCCCCTAGACAGCAATTTGATTAATTGGAGACTTTTTTGATTCTCAGATGTTTCTCATGAGAAAAGACCCCAACATTCTCAAATATTTCAGACCTCAACAGTGTCTCAAACGGGGCTCAGTTTTTCCACGATACCAAAGGCTGCAATCAAAAGAGATAATAAATACTTTTTATGCTGTCCACATATATGTTATAGTTCTGTATGTCAACAGTGGTTTCATTTTCATGTCTCCTGAGGTATTTTACCATTGGCATAGAATTGGGGGGACAATTCTGTGAAGGGGTGATTTGTCCCCCTGAATCATGCATCTGTCCTTGTTTATAAAAAGGACAGATATATATTTATCAATGCTGAAATTGATTTAGGAGATACCTTACAATTGCATGACTAAGTCCCCCCTCTGTTGTATGAGTTAGTGTCGCACAACAGTTAGTGACACAGATGTTGAAGGCGTCCATAGAAATGATCAGTTGTTTTTTCACGGAGAGGAAAGCAGACAGGCATTTCAGATGAGCAGGAAAGTATTGTTATTTTCTGAAAACGTTTAATGTTTTTCTGAAACATTAACCTCCCCATATTTTCAAACCGAATATACACCATCGCCTTTGACACTCAATCAAAGTCTTTCTAGCAAGTCAGTCCACTGTCAGCTATCTTTGGGAAGCATTTCCAGATTCCCAGTCATACCAGTGCATCTCTTATCTACTTGAATGTGGAAAGACCAAAATCTCAAAAATGGTTGGTCAAGATTTGAATCAAATCATGTTTCAAATCAGCAATAAAATTTTATATTATTGGAATCATAAATTGTGCTTTACCTCAGATTACGCTAAAACACACAATTTTCCTGGTTTTATAGCTAATGCGCATGCACGTTAGCGAGTTGATTGGCAGGCAATGTCTGAATATAAAAGGCTCTTTTACCTGTAAGGTGGGACTTCCTTTTTATATCAATTGACTGTTGGGTGCTAGAGCTTGGTTGGGAGTTCCAATTTCTAACATTAATTTTAATAGACATGGCCCATCTCCGCTAAGTAGTCTCTGACTCAAGTCATTTCCCTTACTTAATTAAATTCTAGAAAGTTTTTTTTTTTTTACTCAGATTAAAACGGTTTCAATGAGCCAAAATCATTTATTTGGATTAGGTGAAATTAATATACTATAGAGGAGTTTTAACTCAACTTCATTAGGTTCATCAAACTCAATTTACTAAGGATTATACAATACATTTTCATATGTTGGTCCAATTTATGTTAGTCCAATTTTTTTGTCATTATTATATGCCAGGTGAACAAGTGTAAGGACAGTGAATCTGTTGAACTGTCAATTTAATAGCAATTACAGAGCAAAGCAGCACTCAAAATTAAGCATTACTTGAAAGTGAACATCCATCGTCAACGTAAGCACAAGTGTCATTCTTCACCACAATGATAACCCCCAAAATTCCAGCATAACAGACACTCTTTTTAATTTCAATATAACAGAACATTAAACATTAACAAATCTCTTCCTATTCTCATTTTGCTCAAAAATGCATAAAATAACACTTTATTTCAACATTTGTTCTTCCTATCCAGTCCCATGCAATGCATGCTGGGAAATAAAAATCCCCTGCCCCAGTTTCATCAATGCTACATTAACACCACAAGAAGTATTCATGTAGTCCCAAATGGATTAAGTATAAAGAATAGAACGCAATAGGGCCTGGGTAGCTCAGCGAGGAAAGACATTTACGCATTTGGCAGATGCTTTTATCCAAAGCAACTTAAAGTGCAAGACGCTGACTACCACCACTGGAGTCGCGAGTTCGAATCCAGGGTGTACTGATTGAATCCAGCCAGGTCGCCTAAGCAACCAAATTGGCCCGGTTGCTAGGGAGGGTTGAGCCACATGGGGTAACCTCCTCGTGGTCGGTATAATGTGGTTCGCTCTCGGTGGGGTGCATGGTGTGTTGTGCGTGGATGCCGTGGAGAATAGCGTGAAGCCTCCACACATGCTAAATGATGACAGAATTCTCAATTTCGGGCGAACTATCCCTTTAATGTTAGTAAATGAGTGCTGTTCCTTCTGTACCTGGTGTGTGTAACAGTGTGATGTGTTTGATCAGCTGAGCATGTGTATGTTGACAGTTGACAGTTCTTGATGGGTCTCAGGGAATATGACAAATGCTCTTTCTCCACATCATCAGTATGTAAAATGACATGTGGAGAGAGAGGGAGAAAGAGAGAGAGATTATGCTTCAGGAATGATGGGAACTGCACGCCTGCTCGCGTCTGAGATTGAGGCCAATTGAGCAGAGGAGTGTGATGGCTCAGAGATCAGCCACCTTGCTGGTTTAAATGCTGATGATTTCTGTAGAGTACAATCAATGTCTCTGTGTGTGAGCTATCTGGACAAAAGATCGCTCTCCATTGTAATTTCTCCAGTGATAATGACTTACATAATCTAGCTGCTCTTCTAATTTGGAGCACAGGAGGCATTGTCGTTTGGTCTTTGTTATTTTTTTGTGGTGGACTCCACTTTTGTGGCTTGGTTGCTTGTGCAATATGGGAAGTATGCTTCTGATTTTCTCTTACTGGGTCAGAACTGTTGGCCAGATGGATGGCACGTTACAGTCCATCTGTCCACAGTGCTGAAAGCTATTTCTCTTTTCCTCTGTGACCTCTACAGTGTCACACTGGGTGACGGTACATCGCTTTGGGAAGATTTACATGTTTGACCGTATATAAAAATGTGGGTGGGTATGTGACGGTTCAGAGGTCCCCTGAAGAATTTCAGGGATGTGATTAGGAAACCTTTGCATATTTAGCCCTATTGAAAGGGTTGATCAGATACAAATAGACGTTTTGTCATTATTTATAAGAGATGCACTTATGTATTGGCTAAAAATCAGTATCGGGCAAAAATAAAAGCAAAACAATTATCTACAATAAGGGACATAGACCGATTGTTTAACAATAGTCACCTGAACTTTTTCAGAATGTCAAATTTAGATGCGTTTATTCAATTTTTAGTTCTTTTTAACCTGCACGATTACATAGCAAAACAATCGAAAAAACCCCCATCTCAGATGGACACGAAAGCACGTGTGAACAGCCCCTAACTCACCCTACACTTGAAAATATGACCTGAAACCTGACCGTGTGCCCATCGGGCTCAAGTCGAATTGCAGAACATTCTTAAAGATTAAGAAATCTTACCAATTTAATGTGAGGCTAACAAGAGGCTATTCCGAATTCATATAATGTGAGTTAAGAATGTTAATGTGAGTTAAAATTGTTTTTTTCAGTGTATAACTGAAACCAAGTACTATGAAACATGGACATGTTGAGACAAAAAGAATAAAGCTATTATTATTTATTTTTTTTTTTTAAGTTGTGTTCTTAACTATGGATCAAGGTAGCATAAAAAAGCAGAACCACCAAAATATTGGTATCGGTATTTGCAGATGTTGCTCTATATAATTGAATATTGGTATCAAACACAAATTTTGTAACATATCATATAAGTAGTCAGTAAAGCTCTATATTCCAAGTCATCTGAAGCCATACAATATCTGTGTCTGAGGAACAGGCCAAAATGATATTTTTTCAGTATTCACTGATCAGCTTCCCTTCTCTCGCAGCATTCAGAACTCATTTACGTTCTTGTATATATTCACATACGGCACATGAAGACACTTAGCATCAGCTTTGACGTCAGTGATGCCAAACGCCATTGGTTTTGGTCTAGTAACTGATTGCAATTAATTTGAGTCACAGAATTTTCACTTTAAGGTTTTACAGCATGTACCAACAACATAGGCTTGTGTCTGACCTCTCACACACATATAGGCTCCATTTGCTGCAAAGGGAACAGCACCCACTGCTGTACGATCAATGTTTTGTACCCTCATAGTGCTAATAGATAATCAATAATCACAAAGTGTGAACACTGCATTTGGCCTCACTGCAACTTAGCAATACACTATTTTAAATGATAGTACGTTCATACACACAGTGCATAATATGAAAATGATCAACTAGATTACATAGTGGCTATACATCTCTCTTATAAGTGCCAATTACTCTTTCCTGAGTCATGATTTGGACTTGGTGGGGGTTGGATATGTTTTTAGGCCTAAATGTTTATTTTCTGTTTCATTCTTGCGTTAAAGGTGCTATAGCTAAGATTGACAACAAGTGTTTGAAATGGGTACTGCAGTCCAAATTCTAAATAATGGAGAGTTGTCTGCCCCGCCCGCCCCAGACTAGAAGCTCATGCGGGTTGCCAGAATGTTGACATTCAAATTAGCCAACTGAACATACATTTTCAAGGATTTCTGGACTTTAAGCTGTCTCCATCTTCCAAAGACATCTCCAGTATTTATCCTTGTTTTACTACACCTGTTGTCATGGTGGTTTTTAGACGGATGTGAGGCTTTTTAGGTGAGTGGAATCCGTTATCTCTGAGCCAGTTTGTTTGCTAGCTTCAATGGTTGCAGCACGCAGTGTTATTTGCCTGCAAACTTCTTTAAATCTGGCAACCCGACGGTGTCTAATTACTATTGGTGAGTGGGCAGTGGGCGGGATCTCACAGGCCAAAACATAAACAGAAATTCCGGCCTGGAATGGAAACTTCAAAATAGAATATACTGGCTGTAGCATTGTTATCGGGGAAGCCAGCATTTCAACATAGCATGATTCCTTATTCTCTAAAGACAATAATTTTATGATTTATTACAGTAAAAATATTACATATAGCACCTTTATTAATAACTTGTGTATTTTAATTGACTGAAGCAAATTTTCTGCCTAATATCTCCTTTTATTTTTCACAGTAGAATTAAGTCATGTGGGTTTTTAACAACATGAGGGTGAGTAAATGATGACACAATTAAATTTTTGAGTGAACTATTCATTTAAAGTATCATACAAGCTGGGATAATTCCCATAGCTGTGAGTCATTTTGTGATTTGCCTTGTTCTATATTTTGATTGGTCTTTGAGCTTGTCAATCATGCTAGCAGAGAAGGGTACTGTGCATTCCTTTTGAACCTGAAATTGTTATTTTAAAATGTATCAAAAAATGCAATGCAAATTGTTAGTTTTACATGTTATACAACAAACTTATATTTATTGCTCAAACTCTGATTATTTTTATTGCGGCATATGTCTTGAATTTCCTGTTTCCTGTCATTTTTGATTTTGGTAAAATGCTGACGCATAAACACATCAGTCACACTCATACATCAAGAGAAATGTTCCTTTGATCAGTTCATGTAGGAAAGCATACATGTAATGATTTTTCTCAAAATAAACATAACTTAAAACATAAAAAACCTTGAGTAATGGCATGAAAGACAGTGAAACAAACTGTTTGGATTGGCCCACATAGACAGACCTATTCTGTTTATTTTCAAATGTTCTGTGCAGTTTTGTGTAATTGGAGAGCATCTTTCTCTCTCTCTGTTAATAATAATGTGAACGGAGTCGTTAGCGTCTGTTTTCTCTCTTGCTGTGTCTAGGGCAGTCAGGGCTTCGTCATTTCCCTGCAGTTTATAAAAGTAAATATTAAACACGATTATCCTTCATCTTATCAGGCACAGAAACAGACCATAGCACTGAGCGACCACAGTGGCATTCAGAGTCATACGCACTTCACTATCAGAGCAGCTTACTTAAAACATGGACTGCTACCAAACCTTCTAGTCTGGACCGCAGCTGTCAGCTATTACTGGGGAGTTTGTTCAAAGATGGGAGGAGAGGAGGAGGTTTATATCTCACCATCCATTAAGAGGAAAGTGGATAGGGGAGGAGCGGGTGTTGTAGTCAGGGTGAAGGGTCAGAGTGTGGGGAATGGAGTACATTGTGTGAACGTGTATGACATGAAATATCACTGTGTATGGAGTGTGTTTGTCTGAGACACATTCTGGCTGCTTGGGTAAGTGCTTCCGTGTGTGTGTGTGTGTGTGTGTGTGTGTGTGTGTGTGTGTGTGTGTGTGTGTTCGTGCATAAATCACATTTTGATGGCTGGTCAGATAATTACCCTTTCCAAGAACGTTTCACTTTGCACAATGACTTGGCATGGGAAGCAGACAGTCACGGACTAGTCAAACTTTGACTGGTCCACTTACATGGTCCACAACATATTCTGTCCAAGAAATGCCCAGAAAGAGACTGTAAAGCAACTAACCACAATTTGCTTGTTTTTACGTGATTAAACCTGAATAATAGCCCAGTAAGCAATTTAGTGTTAGCTCATAAAATGAATAATGTTGGCAACACTTTGTTGCCAACTGTCCCATATAATATAATATGTAATCATCCCGTATTGAAGGGAACAAAATTGTATTCTGTATGAAATCCATACGGGATGCCGTTTGAACTATATTTTGGTGTCTAACAAAGAACTGCTGAGAATGTTTCACAAACCAAGAGAAATGAACTTGATATGAGAGATATCGTTTGTTAAAAATTACACGGACGCCGCGCTTGACCAAAGCGGCTGGGAGAAAGATCAATGACAATCGGAGCATGTTTTCTGTTGTGTTTTCACTCAGAAGCAGGAGCATTTTTGTCAAACATATAGATTTGAGCACATGAGAATTGTTTCTCACCATTGTGATTGCAAAAACACCAGTAATTTGTGTCATTACATTGCACTGCATATGTCAGTGCTCATTCTGTAACTCGACGGTGAGGAAAAACAGCAGCACTTAAAGTCTGGGACTAAAATCTAAATGTTTTACATTTCAGTTCGTTCGGAGCAAAAACTTAATTTTCACGGTTCAAAAGTTTAGCAGACTGCTTTCCAAACATCAACATGGTCTGGATGTACGATTAATTGTGCATTACAAACAAGCCTAAAATAAGCCACCTGCCTCACAAATAATAATCCTTTTTTTTATTTTTATTAGTACACAGTTGTTAAAAAGGTGTTCATTCACAGAATGCATCATCCACAACAGGCAATTAGGCAAAGAATTGTGTGATACAGCAGTTTCCTTCAGGATCAAAGCACGTTTCATTTTTTTGGGCAACATGAAGTGGTGTAGTTCCAAAAATATACTATGATAAACCCTTTGGCCTTTAGTTTCATGAAAAAATTATCGGAACAAAATGAACCGGTTATAAACAGTTACCAGCATTTAAAAATAAAGTTTTCGGGGGCCTGGGTAGCTCAGCGAGTGAAGACACTGACTACCAATCCTGGATTCGCGAGTTCGAATCCATGGCGTGCTGAGTGACTTCAGCCAGGTCTCCTAAGCAACCAAATTGGCCGGTTGCTTGGGAGGGTAGACTGAGATTTGTCCTCCACCATCCGGATTGAGACGAGTCACTATGCCTAGAGTCCCTAGAAAGGGAGGAGATTGCATGAAATAGGGAGGGCCTGAATTGCAACATGACAGCTTCATTGCTGAAGGGCATCAGGGGCATTCATTCGAGAGATGAATAGCAATATCGAGAGCAGGAGGTACTGTGGTTCTGTGGAGGTGGAGGACTTGTCCGCCTCAGAAACTCACTGTGACAGCAATGCAGGTTCAGTGCCTTATCAGGTTTTTCAGTCTGAACCATCGGCCCCAGATGGTTATGTGAAGGAAAGCGAAGGTGAATGTGACATGTGAATGTGGATGTGAATGGGGGTGTGGTGCAAGCGCCCTTACCGCGTTCCATCTCTGGAAGGGCACTTGACCACGCCCCCGCTGTCACAGTGAACCTTTCACAGTCTTCATATTTTAATGTAAATTACTCGAATGCTTTTATTTAATATATATATATATATATATATATATATATATATATATATATATATATATATTTATGAATTAATCAAATTAAGCACAATTAATCGTACATCAATTATAGCTGAGAAATTACCCCACAAAATACAATTTAAAGTCATTATTGTGTTAGATGAGAAGCATTGAATGGACATTACAAAAAGTACCTTTAGAAATAAATATATTATTTGATTTGATTCAACATAGAATTTATTACACATAAACTTTTAGGCTATAATGTGGCCATAACATTAATTTTTTTATTAAACATAAGCCTGTCGCTTAGGCTACAATGGACATACAATTTTTTTTATTATTGAACATAAGCCTATCACTTAGGCTACAATGGACATGAAATTGTATTTATTATTATTGAACATAAGCCTATCACTTAGGCTACAATGGACATGAAATTGTATTTATTATTATTGAACATAAGCCTATCACTTAGGCTACAATGGCCATAACATTTTTTTATTATTGAACATAAGCCTGTCCTTTAGGCTACAATGGTCATAACAGAAACACAGCTAAACTGACCTCAATTCTTCTTCTCGTTCAACCAGCTGCTAAGACAAACCAACTTGTTTACATTTTCTGAGTGTAAAGCTGCCCTCTTCTTTTGGACAATGTTACCTGCCAGTGAGAAGAGTCTTTCCAATGGTACAGAGGTTGCAGGGTGGCCAGATATTTGAGAGCTAAGGAAAACAGTTTAACATGGGCCCCTGTGTGAGTTGACCACCACTGTAGAGGACACCCATCCATTGCAATACTGGGCTCAGCTTTATAGTGATGTAGAGCATTGCTAAGCCCATTTTCCTCTGAGTCTGAACCCAACAGGAGGATTCTATTCTTCTTTGCTTGCTCATGTTCTTCACAGGGTTGTAGAGTATCTGTGCTGGATCTTGCTTCTAGCATCTTCTCAAGGCTGGACCACACCTCCACTCTCTCTCTTCTCGTTAGGCACTTCAAGTGCTTCAGCCATTCATTGTTCATGTCAGCTTGCCATTCAGCAACGTCTTTCTTGAAGGTCTTGAACATTACCACATAGGCTGGATCCTCATCATAGACCTTCATTATATGGTAAAGATGGCAGAGTGAAGGCAGCACCACAGAGCATGAGATATAAGCCTCACCCCCAATGCAGTCACTTACCTGCATTGGAAGATAAATTAAATATGAACAATAAATAAAGTTCTCTCTTGCATTAAACTGACACCAGTACATTTAATTTAGGCAAGGCAAGCTTTTTTATTTAGCATCAATTTATAAAGATTGATTCAAAATGCTTTACATTTTGTTGATTTTTTTTTTTTTAAACATTTTATGGAGTTTTTAAAGACTTTATTTTTTTTCTTGCCACAGGCGCCTTTGTCTTGCCTAATAAGAGCTTTAAGACATTAAGGTATGATTTCTGGGAAACTACTTTGAAAGCAGAATATATTGTGTAACACTGTACAAATAAAATTGAATAAATAAACAATGAAACATGCAATAAAAATAGGACACTAATGTAATTGGGTGTGTGGCAGACTTACCTGCATAGTTCAAGAAGGATCTGAAGCTTGTGGAGTTTGTCCCACTCAGCTGCGGTCAGCATGACTAATTTTTGTTTCTGTTGGACTAAAGTAGCCTTAACAGCCTCTTGGTTCCGTAAGAGGCGGGTGATCATTGCGAGCAACGAGTTCCATCCTGTATCAGTGGTCAAAGTGCTGTTTGCTGCTAATGTACTGTGGTTCCTTTGTATTAGCAGGGCTGTGCTTAAAATGTACAACAATTTTGCAACACTTTGTCAATGCGTCAACAAACCCACTGTCATAGAGGTGAACAGTGGCATGCGATCATATGGAAGTTTTCTCGCTGCAGCAACCATGTTTTGAGCGCTGTCTGTTCCAATGGTGGTCACCTTATCTTGAATGCCACACTCCTCAGCCACTGAAGTCATGAAGTCCAGTCACGGTCGATGAAGTGTTGAGTACTGACCAAGGTCCAGTGATCTCCGGTCAGGGCAACATATTTAGTTTGAGCTAATATGTCCTCTTTTGATATTTCTTCTGTGTCATACAGCTGATTTATTTTAGAAACTAATGCACTTCTTGAGGGTGGTTTGTAGGTTGCATTGGAGGATGGAATTTCAAGGTGGTTCCATCAACCCCTTGTCTTCCACCATATTAACAGGCCTTCAGTCCACACCAATCCATCTGGCTATCGCATTTGTTCGTTTGTAGCAGCCGGGGTTGTGCTAAATGCAGACCTCACTAAAACATGCTTTGAGTTCAGGTGGTATGTCAGGCTTCGATGGTATGCAAATTCCTTATTGCAGATAGTGCAAAAGACTTTCAAAAAGTCTTTTCAGTGGTTGCATCTGATTTTAATTAAAAATCTCCCTTCAGAGGGCCAAGTAGAGTTTGGTCATCGCCTTGCATCATGCTCATCACTAAGCAACTGCATGCAATGTAAGATGATGTAAACTTTGTCTTACAGATATTTGGAGACTTTTGAACCCATCTGGTAGGGACTATAAAAAAAAATTCATCAGTCCATAAGAATTTTGTAGAATAGATATTTTTTATAACTAAGTCCCTCATTTCATCTGTTGTTGATTGCTCAATTGGAAACATTTTAGTCTCCGATCACACCCTGGTGAATTTAGAGGTGTTGCCACAAATGTAGAAAAGTGGCACTTTAACGTATCCCTTTTGCAAAATCCGGAATTCCAACAAATGTCAAAGGCTGAAATCAATGTTTAAATGGAGACCAACTGGTCCTCATATCCTCTGTGGGAGTGGCTTGGGAGGCACTTAAGGTGGTTCTTATGGGCCGGATCATAATGTATGCCTCATTCACCAAAAAAAAACAAGCACGAGAACTTGTGGAGTTGGAAGGGAATATCAAAAGTGCCGAGGCAGAGCTGTAGCGCCGAATGTCTTCTGATGGCCTCAGAGAATTGACCCATTTAAAATACAGATATAATTATATTTTGTCATGGAAGCTAGAGTTTTGGCTATTTAGGGGAAGGCAGTCATACTTTTGAGTTGGGGTCTTTTTCTACCATTCCCTCTGGTGGTGACATATTTATCTCAGCCATTGAGATTATTAATGCTTTTAATCTATCTTGATCTCTATAGTTTCACATCTTGTCTACTAATGAGGATATTAGAAACTTTGTGGAACCATTAGAACTTTCTAAACTGATGGCTGAGCAAAAAAAATTCTTGTTCTGAGATAACCTTGGAGGAGCTTGGCAAGGCTCCAGGGCCAGATGGCTTTGCCACTGAATTTTTTAGATCTTATCAATTTCCCTGATCCAGCTAGACGTTAAAATATTGTCAAAAATTTTGGCCAACCGATTAATTAAAGTTATGACATTTCTTATACATATAGATCAGGTTGGGTTTATTTGCTTGATATGGGATTATCTTTTTAATATTTTGAAATTGTATGGGTTCGGGAATACCTTTAGTGGTTGGATTAAGTTACTTTACAGTATAAGTAGATAAATTACTTATACCCGGTAGTAGCGGTACAAACTAATGGATTCATTTCAGATTATTTTACTCTAGATAGGGGCATCTGGCAGGGTTGTCCTCTTTCCACATAATTGTTCTGTCTTGTCCTGGAACCATTAGCAGCTGCGATTATAAAGGAGGATGATTTTCCAGGGGTGGTGGAGGGAGGTGTGGCGCATAAGCTTTTGATTGTTGCAGATTATATTACTATGCCTTGCCTCCACAGAATTATTCATTCCTTTTCTAAATTCCCAGGATATAGAATTAACTGGTCTAAATCCGAAGCTTTGGCCCAAACAGGGCATTAAGTATTTGGGTATTTTATTCCTAGCAAATTTGTGTGATTTAGTTAGTTAATTTTGACACATTAATTTAAAGGTTTTTGAGCGATGTGGGCAGGTGGGCTTCATTGCATTTAATTAAAATGAATTGTATTCCAAAATTCAGCTACCTACTACAGTCTCTCCCTATAGATGCCCCCCTCTCTTATTTCAAGCAATTTGATAGGATAGCAAAGTCCTTCATTTGGAATGGTAAACGTTCCAGATTACATTTCAGTTAGTTGCATATGCCGATTGACAAAGATGGGCTAGGCCTACCCAAGATTTTGTTTTATTATTATGCATTCTGTCTCCGACATTTAGCTCATTGGTTGCTTCCACCTGAGAGAGCCCCTCCCTGGTTATGTAATGAACAAGAAGTTCTTGCCCCTATTTCGCCATTGCACCTTTCTATTAAACGAATCGGAGAAGTTAAGTTATACCCCGTTATCTCGCATTTGCACTCGGTATGCACAAAAGTGTACAGTGTGTTTAATTTGGACATTTATTTAAATGTTGTCAAGAGCATATGGCTGAACCCCAAATTATGTATTAATAAGTCCCCTTTCTGCTGGTCAGAGTGGATTGTGACGGAGGTTAATACACTCGGTGACCTATATGAGAGTGGAGTGTTGAGATCCATTGAGAATTCACAGATCTCAGTTCTTTAGGTATTTACAGGTACGCCACATGCTCCGTACTATTTTTGGGAGTAGCATACACCCCGCTAAAGTGGTAGATACTCTGGGAGTGGTGATTACTGCTTTTCAAAAAGGTTATGAGGCATCAGTGTATTACTCCCTGCTAATTCAGAGTCTGGGGTACGGAGCTTCAACTTCTCTCAAGAGACTATGGGAGAAAGATTTAAACTTGGTATTGGAGGAGGTAGTGTGGGCTAGGATTCTAAAAAACATCAAGTCTACATCTAGAGATGCAAGGGTGTGCCTTATGCAATTCAAGATTTTACATCGATTCTATTGGACCCCCTCTAGATTGACTTGGTCTTAAAGTCACACTCACCTACTGGTGATGCCAATCAGAAGATGGAGACATAATCCATGTTTTTTGGTGGTGTTAAGATCCAAGTATTTTGGTTGAAGATGTTTTGTGTGTGACGTATTGGGCACTCAAATTTAATTTTGCCCCAGACTCTGTATTTTAGTTGGAGCGGTCGTCAATATAGTGAATAAACACATATAAATTGGGTCCTAACCAGTGTTATGATCACCAGACAAATTGATTTAAGGGGATGGAATTCGGCTGGAGCGCCCTCATTTCAGGAGTGGTGAAGATGGGGAGGGTTAAGATCATTTAATACTTAACAAACAATACATATCAGGATGTCTGGGTCTACGTTTTTAGAACGAGGTAAGAACAGCTCTCTCAACACCTATAAATCAATAAGTATTTGACATTTATCCAATAAGTGTTCAAGTACCATACCATTGCAGTGCATTTACATGTTAGCAATTGGCATAACATCAGCTGCAAAATACCACACAAAAACACTTTTCATTTTATTGAAAACTTTTAGTGCAGATATGCGTAAATGTAGTGCATGGTGTGTTTGTGGTTCTTCTATTCTGTTGTGTCCATGGGTTTAAAATCTGATGTGTGCAGTGCCACAGCCTCCCGCTTTTCAGGTTTTTCAAACTGTGTGCAAAGGTGTTCTGGAACTTGTAATTCTTTGAGATGTTCCTGAAACTGCTGGGGCTCCTCCAATTCTCTGTCAACAAGAAGCTCCAGTAGCCTGTAAAATTACTGTACAGCGCAAAATAAAAGTAAGAAAAAAAAAAAGCTATGCCTATCCATGTATATCATTCACACAGGGACTGCTCTCAGCTCTAGCTGTCTTTTTCATTAGTTGACTGTTTCTGACATCATTATCTGTACTTTGATCATGATGCCGCAGCCAATTGATTGTGGGGAAAATGAAAATGCTCTGGTGTTTTAGATGGGTCATGAGACTAAGTCCTATTATATTAAATGCCTGCATGAACTAACACAAAGAGAGAGAGGACCGATAACCATACTATAGCTGATGGAGTGGTCTCACATTCATAGGTGTGTTTAAGAGAAAAAGTGTTTCTTACCTTGTCCACTTTCAAGAAGGAGGCTCCACTAAAAATTACAGCTGCAGCAAGCTGGACGTTTCCTGCCGATATATTTGTGACATACGGTTGACTAGTCCAGGTGTTGTGATGCTCACAATGTGTGTGCGCACACTTGATCCACATCTACTGACTGATATCACTCCCTGATGACATGTCCAGTACATCACCCAGGCGCAGGGCCGTAGCTGGGTATTCTAGGGCCCCTGACCCCTTTCCAATAAAAATACAGTTTTGAATCCGTTGTGGGGCCCCCCTGGACCTGTGGACCCCTAGAATCATGACCACATTTCACCCCACGTTCCTGCCCAGGCATCTATTTGATGTGTGTGTTTTAATCTAAAAGATGTTATTTTAATGTTGTTTGCTCATCTGCGATATGTCTAAGACGTATGTCTATAAGTTTGTCTCGGATGTCAATCAGACAATCAGCAGATGTCTTTATGATGTTTATAATTTAGAATGTTTGTAAATATGATCTTTTAAGATGTTTAGCATATGTTTATTAAATTGTGATGCTTTCCAGATGAGAACATCTACAGATGTTCATCTACAGATCAACAGACATCTCGGAGATGTACAGTAGTTAGCAATCCAATTGTACACATACTCATTTACTCACCTCTGATCATAGATGCTGTGGTTAGTCACTTCTGGTTGAAAGGAGATGTCATAGTGTGTAGTTTCTTTTCAATGCCTGTTTACTGGGGTTAAAGCAGAGGGTCTTCCTCAAGCGTTGTGTACTCTGGAATAGTGCTGCAACCAACAAGTTTGTTACGTCTAGTGCCTGAGGGGTAAAAAAAAGAGGAATTAAGTTTTATTAAGTTTTTCAATAAACTTAATAAAAAAGCTTTTCACCAGGGTCTCTAAGACATTTATTACAATACAGACATGTATAGTATGATTTTCTGTAAAGCTGTATTGAAACGATGTGTATTGTGAAAACTGTTTTAGAAATGAAACAACTTAACTATGACATAAAGGTGGAACACGAATCAAAATGAAGAAATATTAATTCTTACTCTTGCTCCTTCGCTCGGGTTTCCAACTGTGTGTAGATACGTGATTCACATCGTGACACAGTTTGGGACGTGATTGGCCTAATGTTGGCAAAGGTTGTTTGAAAACAATTTATTTTGGTAATTCCGTTTGGTGCCACTAGTAGTGCAGAAATCACACGCATCACCTTTAATCTTTACTTATGGGGAAAAAAATGCTTGGCAGAAAAATTCTGTTTTTCTCCATTGGTTGCAGCTTTGTTCTATAGGCAAAAAGTAGTGTTTATTTAAAGTGAAGATTGATAGAAATTTGGTTCTTCCTGGTCGTTGAATTTTAACGCATTTAAGCGGTTTTAATTTTAAGCGTTCATACAGAATGCGTTTTTGTGTCCGTCCATGCTGTTTTCTTATGTAAACAAGCTTTAGGTGGACCTCTTTAACAGTTGTGCATCGTCTCATACTGGAGCCCCTCTGGAAAAAAAGATGGCCCATATCTAAAGCTGGAATGTCCCGTATTTGGCTGGCAACTCTAGCGACATTAGCGTAAAATGGCTTTGTGGTCAGAAATTTTGTAGTGTAAAAGATATAATTATTCCACAGAATATACAGTTCAGATCATGGATATGAAGCCTTAAACAAAACTCTGAATAACTTTTATTAAAGCTGATGATCTGACCCACAAATTAATTGATCAGTTCTTCCTCAAAACAGCTCATTGTATCCGCCGGGTACCTTGTAATCTCAACATTGTTTCTCAGCAAACTTTTTAGAAACCTGTGCACCGTGACTCCTATCATTTCTGAAAACTCTTGCCTTTTTTTCTGTGCAGACAAGCTGTTTTGAGGTAAAAATCCCTTCTTCCTCATTTCTAGATTAGCTCTTTCTCCTCTAGCTTGTGGCTAGACTTGTTGAAGCTAACAGCTCTGTGGAGGGAACCCATCTGCACTAGCGCGGCATTTGATTAGTTTAGGCTTTCTCTAATGCTCCTGGTTGAGATTGTTTTACTCTGAGTGCTCAGTGAAGGCTTGAAAAAAAAAAAACATTTGAAAATTTCCTTGAAACAAGCTAATCCAGTGGTCACATGACTGCGTAGAATTTTCCAAGGGGAAAGAGCGCTCATCTAAACAGCACTGTGAGGGCCATTCAGCAGCACTGAAAACAGCAAGCCATAAACTATCCTAAGCTAAAGGATAATAGCCTAAGATGTTGATTTATGACAGCTTTTCATACAAAGGTTCAGCTTGACTTCTCCAGTTTAACCTACATATTGGCATGTCTGACATTCCCAAATCACAGGATCTTATTAACAAGCTCACAAATTTATGTAGGGATGTTTTGGTGTTTTATAAGGTGCAGGAAAGTAGATGGTTAATGCTAGCCTTTGACCCTCCTTCTACACTAATTAGTATGAAGTTTGTGGACAAACTTGCCCCCAAAATGAGCTAAATCTGGCAAAACATCCCTTTAATGACATTTGGGGATGTTTTTCCCACATCTTTAAGGGTGTGGGTTAGGATTTGTCTGTTGCAATTCATTCTTATTCACTTTATATACTTCCCATGATACAGTGGTTGTGAGGTGTGTATGAAAGGTGGTGGTGTGGAGGGAGCGTACAGAGGAGTCATTGCGGACTTTTTAGACTGGTATGAACAGAACCATCTAATGCTCAATGTCAAAAAAATAAATAAATAAATTGACAAGGATCAGTCAATGTGGAAAAAAGAAACTAAGGAGCTGGTGTTGGATTTTAGGAGGAAGAGGGAAACTTTCTCCCCAGTTTTTATCCAGGGGAGGATGTCCACATGTTAAGTCGTACAAGTTCTTGGGAGTGCACCTTAATAACAGGTCTACGAATACACAGGACATGTATAAGAAGGGCCTTAGCTGGCACTCATCTCAATCCAAGAGACTCTAGACCTGTGTCCGAAATCATGTACTGTCAGATTATGTACTGTATTTGATGAAGGATGCACTTCTTGGCTGGTATGTTCTTTAGGTATGAATGCAAGTATTATGAAAAGGTTCCGGGCATACTTTATCCGGGAACAAGGGTATTGACCTGTTACCTGACTGTACAACACAATAACAACAACTACTAAAGTAATCTACTCTGATTTTGTCAAACAAGCACCATTTAAGCACAAGGAGCAACTTTCTTGGTATAAATATCATGTATAATTTAAAATTGCCAACTCGCGGTTCTCCACCATTCTTTTAAATCCAAGGTTTTGAATGTGATATCTCTTTGGCTCCCAAAGGATTATGGGATTGTTAAGTGTCCAGTTGATGCACACTTCAGAATCTAGCCAGAAACAGTTGGTCATCAGGGAATTTCTCGCTCTCAGTTTTATGAATTCTGGGGATTCTGACATAATTCTCCATTGGCATACTGTTTTCGGCACAATATATACAGTAGGGGTTGGTAAAAATATTGATTTCTCAATGCATCGTGATTTTCATTATAACAATCTTGATATCGATTCTTAAAGATCTATCTTTTACTCTATGCACAACCCTCCACTACAATAAGAGGACATTTACCCCCATTTGCAACCAAATTTTGCACTATGCAACTAAAATGTATATATTTGGCAACTGGCTGGTAAACATTTAGATTTCACTTACCAGTAATTGTGTAGTATGGTGGTGGAGTATTCAGCAATGAGATCCTTTCACTAAATGTTGTGAGTAAAAGTTGATTAATTAACAGCATTAGCTGGGAGAGAATTTATTTTCTAAGTAAGTAAAAAGGACATTATAACTTAAATATACCCATATGAATCGGAATCAAATCGGGAAATCTGTATCAATACCCAGTCCTAATATACAATAGTAGCGAAGCATGGATATTTGGACGCATAATAGATATGTATAATTTAGTCCTTCAGCCAGGTGCCATGATGAATGGAGAAATGAGCAGAGAAAGTCTTGTCTTTAACAAATTCCCCCTCCTTATTTGTCTTTACTTTCTTGATACTTTTCAGCTCATGTCTCTATACTATTGGTTGCAAGGCCTCCATTGTAGTATTGAACAGCCTCTCTCTCTCTCTCTCTTTCTCTCTCTTTCAATGGAACCTAAGACTCCGCTTACAGTCCCATTAGAAGCATGGTCAGCACACCTGCCCAACAAAAGAGAAAGACACGGTGTGCCAAGAGAGCTCAGTTACTCCATTCCTCTTTCACTCTCTATCGCCCTTTCCTCCACTCTTTCCTGATAAACACTAGGGATGGGCATTTTGTCTACTCGAGTATTCAGACTAATTACTCAAGTACTCGTTGAGTACTCAAAGGGCAATTACATGTAAATAACATGTCTGACAAACGTCTATTGCTGCTGCATTGCGTCTTGTTGTTCCAGTGTATTGTCTATTTATTATAATAGGCTGTTATAAAATAGTATGTTGCAAAATGTACAAAAGATTGCATAATCATTATGTGAATATTCGCTCCTCAACTATGAAAGAATGTGCTCAATCTTAGTAAGGGTGCACCAGTTTTTTTAGTGACTGTCTGAACCATCAATTTTCAAATAACAGATGCCAATACCATATTTAATATGTTAAGTTGAAGTTCAGTTTTGAAGATGCTGCATTGTGTTCCATTTAACTGCGCTCTGTCTAGCTGTTTGAAACACTCGCCTGGTGTACACTGGCACATATGGTGTGTGTGTGTGTGTGTGTGTGTGTGTGTGTGTGTGTGTGTGTGTGTGTGTGTGTGTCCAAATGTTCGCTCTAGTGAGGAAAGCCACGATGCTCTCTATTGTTGTTGCTGTGATTCATGAAGCATTCTATTAAACTCGGAGAGTCTGAATTTCCACCTCTCAACTGAGGAAAGTGCAACGGAATGACACTTTATATCGGATATCTAACTTGGAAACGCGAGCGGAAATCTTCATTCATTTCGTTGAGATGCAGGTGTGTGTTACGTCATGCAGGGCAGGGAGGTTCAATCAGTGACAATCATTCACTTTAATTAAATAATATCCATTAACGTGGCAAAGTTCTTACATTTAAATGATGATAAAGTGTGTTTAGCAAACGTTTTGCAGAGACAGTTTTTCAAAACACGGTTAATTACACTCTCTTTGTTTTGATTATTGTACCGATAGCATTGCAGTGTCGTATCAGTTTGTTTGCCATGAGAAGTCTCTGATAATCAATGTACCCCTCAAAGACACAACGTAATCAATCTCAAAATTATAAATAAGCTACCTCTATGACACGTTTGTGCTCCTCGAGCACTTGTGCCCATCCCTAATAAACGCATTATGTTTTACACTCATTTCAGGGAAAAATCTCACAAGGAAATGTCTGGGTCATATTTCACACCTACATCATTCAAAATGTATTTTAATAATGAAAATGAAGCCCTGTTTAGCACTGTTTTTGCATTGTGACAGTTTCATAAAATTTAGCATACTTCCCAAAAAGCTAATTAGTATAATGCAAACCAATCCCACTGTCATTACTGTAATACAGTAATGCAAATATTTATTAAACATTTTTCGACCCGATGGTTTTAAAAATTCATAACAAGTATAACATTAATTCCATTATGCTTACCTAATTCACAAATGTGCTTTACAATACAAAAATTATTTTTGCATTTCTGAAATGAGAATTGGTTAAATGATGAAAGTAATGTTACAACAATGCAAAAATAAAATAAAATAATTAACAGTCCTAAAGATAGGCTTCATTGTCTTAATGCAAAGTGTATAATTTTTAATTTTGGTGTGAAATATGATGTTCTTGACAGTCTTCAAGACACGCAAAGTTTCTTGTGTCAGTGATGAAGTGAGTTGGACACTATTCCGAAAGAAGAATGTCTCAAATCCACTTAAATCTCAGTTAACAACAGCTTACTGCCTTAACCCAATCAGCATTGAGATTCACATTAGCTGCTGCTCATGCTCTATGTGTACAATAATTGTGTGACCTACAGTTTTAGAGTCATTTATTTAAACACATGTATATCCGCTTCAGTGCTTGTCCTGTGTACATTATGCAGCCTTGATCATTGTCCAGTGTTTGTGTGCACTAATGGATGTCCTCTTCATACTGATGATGATGTGTTTTGTGTATAATGACAGGCCAGGGTTACTGCAATATCCCATGATGCCATTTCCTTCCAGATGAGTTGGCATGCACATGTCATCTGTGCGACTCAATGGCACGCATGCACACACTGATAATGATTGAAGAACAAATCTGACTAAACAGATGCACGATTCCCTCCTTTTTATACCCGTATGTCCGGGGGAGGGACATGCAAATTCTGTTTGCCAATTCTCATTGTCCTTTTCTCAAAGCTCAGTGGCAACTGAGGCTCTCAAGTGAGACCCCTAGTGTCACTTCATCCACACAAGTCGAGTGAGTGACAGAAGGGGAACACCCCGGCATTACATCTTTAATCCAGTTATATTTAATGCATTATAGCTTTATAAAAGTTTAAATAATATGGAAGGAGGTCATGTAAATAACTTCATTCTTTTTTTTAAAGGAAAGTATTTTCTTTCTATAATTCAGTGACTGTCATTTAGAGGTATTTTTGAAAGATGATTTTTGTCCTCTTTATTGTTAGCAAGCATGTTTAATACAACCTTTTAAGTGGAGGCAGAAGCTGAATAGTCGGTTAAGAGCTAATGATTAATCATTGCAATAATTGCCTGAATAGTCGAATAATCGGTCGAATAATCATTAGATTAATCGATTATAACAATACTCATTAGCTTCATCCTTACTGAATATGAATGTGATTATGTTTTTGGGAAGCCACAAATTATAAAAATCTTGATTTTTAAGCATGCCTTTTTTGTGGGGTAAATTTGTGTGAATATAGCCAGCTGTGTGACATTTGAAATGCATTTTTTTTCCCTCCACCAAAACCTTTGTTGTGTTACAGTTAAACATATCAGCTACTGTTTATTTTTCGTTTTTTAAATGCTTTTAATAATAAAAAAAAGTTATTATTTAATTGCTTTAGCAATTCTGCTATGCTCGGTCTCTTGGGGCTAAAGTGGTCATTTTTTTTATAATTTAATTCTTTCCCATGAGGTCCTGCAGATTGCAGGTTTGCTGTTGGGTCCAACAATTTGCCCTGCCCCATCCTTCAATAAAAGCCTCTGTGCAAATCCTGCATTATATTGTGACAGGTTGACTTAACAATCCATGCTGAAATGAGCCACATAAACTGTTAAGGTCCGTCTGAAATGATCAAGGACCTTATTAAATCTAAACTTGATTGGGCACTGTCACAGTGATTTGTATCAACCTTGTGTAACCCGGGTGGCGTTTGAGCCGCACAAAGAAGTTTTGCACAAAATATTGCCTGGTTAAATCCCTGTCACTATGTATGTATTTTTCTGTAGACTGGCATTTACTCCAAGGTCATAGCTTCTGCTGGTGCTGTTAGTTAGCGATTACCCATAGGGGAAAACAGACTCCTGGAAAACTCTGAATATTGTGTGTGATTTGTGAGAGTGCTCACAGCTGTTTCAGAATAATATACTGCTGTTTTTCCTCTGTTTTATTTTTACACGGCTTTGTTTTGGCAGATTGAGTTACAGAAATGTTCCTGGGACTGATGTGATGTGATGGTGAAGTATGGTTGGTCACTGTAGTTGTGGTTGGGGATGAAATGGTTACTGGTTTCACGGTAAACCATGATAAAGTTCCCTGACGGGTAGTATTACCATGTCATATTTAATTATCATTAAAACCGATTATCGTGATTTGTGAAACTCACTGTAAATGCTGTCCACAGACACCCAGCACGAGTCTGAAGCGTTGGCGCAGCATGTGATGTTGTTGTTTATTTAGCTTGAAAACATGGTGGAATGTAATGACAGCGCTCAGGAGAATTTCCAACCTTCCAAGAAGACAAAATTAAATGTGGTCATATTTTTGATTTTATAAGAATGCTGAGGGAAAATTAGTTGAAGATTGTAACCCTGTCTGCAGAGCTTGCCAGAGAAAAGTCGCTGAAAAACAGGGCAACGCGTCTTATCTGGCGAGCCATCTTTGTGACAACCATCCATCACTTTATAGTGCATACTTACTTGCGTAAGTTAACTTTTAGCTCAGTGCATGCGTTGGGGAAAAGTATGAGGAAAAGTAAATAGGTTGCCAGAAGCCAGATGTAAAAAGAATTGTTTTCAGCTGAACAGGGTGTAAAACAGTGAAGAGGAATGCTTATTTTATTTAATCTACCCCCCATCCAAAACCCAAATCTATCCTTAAAAATGAATAGTGACAAAATGCAATGTTAAGGACAAAAATGCAACCTCCTTATCATGCATGTGATTGTTTATACAAACATGATTACTTCCTCATTTGATTGGAGATTGAACTGTGGTCTCCATGCAACTGATGCAACGTGCTACCAGTCGAGCCATGAGGGAATGTAATTGTTGTTGAGCCATTCCAAATATGTCCGATGGGAGAAAGGGCATGTCAGTGAGTCGGCATACTATTGCCGATCCTAGGGAACGGAACTTTTGGAAACAGCATGCCAACTTCCCATGTGATCGTGTAGTTCATGTGTGGCTGCTACCATTTACTATATGCATTTTAAATAATCCCATGAGAGTGGGTTTTTGTTGTCAGTAGGGCAGATGAGAGCATTTCACTGCATTAAAAGGCTGTTGTCAACTTCAGTTTACAAAATAAAAGCTTCCGCCGAAATTGGTTTGATTAAAGGCTTGAGAGTTTAACAGGACTGCATAGTAAGTTAAGATATTATTTATTAAATAAAATACTATTAAATAATAATACATTATAATAGTAATAATGATGATGATGATAATAATCATTAGTATTATTATACAATAATATATTTCTATAATAATTTCTTAACATTATTATTGCAATAATATAATATTCAAGTTGACTGGGTTTTTAAAAATAATGATGAAAAATGAACTGACCCTTTCACAAATTGGACAATTTTTTTATTATTATTAATTTATTTATTTTGGTTCTTTTTAGAGGACTCAAGTGTGAACACCCTTTCTAGAACAGTATTTCTGGTTGGCAGTAAAGCATGGGCAAAACATGGTTTAATTTTGGTTAAAAGGAATCACACATTTTTGGTTTTATGTTTTTCATATTACAGTTAAAAACACAAACGCAAACATCAAAGTAAATCCACTACAGAATGGCTTCAAAAAATGAAAATCCACCTTTTGGAGTGACCCAATCAGAGCCCAGACCTTATCCCAAATGACCTCAAGAGAGCTGTTCACACCAGAAAATTCTAAGAATATGGCTGAGCTGAAGCAGTTCTGTAAGGAAGAATAGTCCCAAATTCCTTCTGAAAGTTGTGCAGGTCTAATCCGCAGCTACAGGAAACGCTTGGTTGAGGTTATTGCTGCCAAAGGAGGATCAACCAGTTATTAAATCCAAGGGTTCAATTACTTTTTCCACAGCACTGTGAATGTATAATAAAGACATGAAAGATTATTATTGTTTGTGTGTTATCTTAGGTGCAATATGTTTGTCTATACTTGTGACTTTCAAGATGAAGTCACATTAAATGACCAATCAAACCAATCAAAGAAAACCAGCCAATTCCAAAGGGTTCATATATTTATTCTTGCCACTATACATACTATATACTGAAAAAATAGGACGAGTAGTGTGGTATGCTGTGCGGCCAATGCCTCTCTCCAATAGACACTCTTTTGGGGTTAACAGAATGTGCTAGCAGTGGTTTGTTTTTAGCATTGTGTATGTTGTGTCTGTGTCTCTAGAGGTTAAACGGTGATTCTCTCACTCTTCTCCATCTGTATTGCTGCTTTTGCTGATGAAGTAAAAGTGTTGGCAGAGAAAAGAGTCCGTGTTACTGAGTGACATCATAATGAACATGACTATACTGGACATCCACACAAAAAAGCACACTGAAATTTTCAGCGCCAACAGAAAGAACACACATACGGCCCAAAAGCAGTACAAATATAAAAAAACTCATTTTTATTTCACATAGAGTATTGAGCAAGTTGTGTTTGTGAAGTTATATGTAACCTTCAGGAACAATTGTCTGATTCCCTGTGTTTTATTCAGAGTCAAGTGGCAGTAAAGAAATTACTCCCTTTTTTTTTTTACATTGTGAAACATTTACGGCCCTCAGAGCAGAGTGAAAAATGAAGACGATTTCATTTTTTGCAGTGGTTTTCTTTTTCAGGCCCCATAAATTTTAAGTGCATTGAAGGGCAATTTGATGGAAGTTTAATGCCATATTGAACAAGAAATACAGCATGAGAGAAAGATAAACCTTCCAAAAACTTCTAACTGTACTTTATGCTGCTCAATATGTTTTCTTCACACAACCACCCAAAGAATGGGAGGGAGGAGCAATATAGGCTAAGAATACTTAATCTCTCTTCATCTCTGTCTGTCTAGCGTTATTTTTCTCTGTCTCTTTGTCTTGTGTCTCTCTCTAGGTGTGTGAGTGTAAGGGAACCTCTGCTGAGTCAGCGAGCCGGTGCTGTGATCCCTGAAATAAGGCACAGCTGGAAGTGTAGGGTGTGTGTGTGTGTGTGTGTGTGTGTGTGTGTGTGTGTGTGTGTGTGTGTGTGTGTGTGTGTCTTTGTAAGAAGCGGGTGCTAGGAAAGTGTATTCCCAGAAAGGATTCATGGATGATTTAGCTAGGAGCTCCTCTGTCAGAATAAAGCTCAGACATGCACAGTTTGCTAAGAGACCCCTGCAGGCAGAACCTGCTTTTGTCTGGGAAGAATCACTACAGCTGTATTTTGACATTGAATTGACACTGATTTGTTGGACCGCCACTGATGTCAGTTGAAACCCCAATTATTTTTTTTCTTAAGTTGATCTGATTGAAATAGAAATGTTGTTTGGAGACATAGTGATGCAGACACTATGAGCCATGGTGCTTATGTGGGAGGTGCATGTTTAAATCCAGCCTGCGTCATGCCTCGATCCTGTTCCATCTCACGATTTCCAATAATTTCCTAGAGTAGTTCACCATTTTTTTATTTTTTTATTTCTGTCATATTTTTCAAACCATCATGTCATTTCAAACCTTTGTCCACATACACAGGGTTCCGCACAAACTTTTTTTTTTTAGCAATAAACATGATCAGGTTTGGGTTTGTACATAATGACCAAATAAATTCGTATAAATGTTTAATCCATAGCAATTTACAACACATTGAAGCCCTAATTCAATGTGTTGTAAATTGCTATGGATTAAACATTTATACGAATTTATTTGGTCATTATGTACAAACCCAAACTAGATGCAAACACAAAGTAATGTACAACTGACCCGAACTCACCACAAAACCAGACAGTTTGCTGTGTCTCATTGGTCTCATATTTAGATAGTATACCACTAGTTCCCTCCCTGCTGTCTCTGTCAATAATAATTCTGCCTTTTTTTCCATTTTGAGGGTATTTTGCCTTTTTGTCAGCATGTGTGTGTTCATAAATAGCAGTATTAGTCACCCTTTTCTGTACACAGTGCTGCACCCACACACATTCATTCATAAAGAGTGTATGTGTGTTAGTTTATGTAATGTTGCAAGTACAGACAAATTCTGTACTGTTGAATTGCACTGTTGTACTGTAAGATATATATATATATGTTGTACTGCATTGAATTCTTGTACAGCTTGTTGGTAAAAAGGCTGTGAAGATTGTCCTTTGTAATATAGTGCAGATACACACGTTCATTGGTTTTGTTTCCATCAGGCCTGACTTCATCTCTGTGTGTGGGCCATATGTATGGTAATAAAAAAAAAGAGCCACAAAGTACCATGGCATTAACTTGGGATTTTTTTTTTTCATTTTTACGTTCATGGTACATGCATCATTCAGTGATGGTAAATAAAAGTACCATGGTATCACCATTTGACTCCATCACTGTACAATGGTACTGCCCCACTACTGTACCACCTTTGAGTTTCCAGGGTGGGCGAACTCTTGTTTGGGTGGGGATCTCGGCCTGGTTTTCATTAATGGTCTGGGTCGACTGGGGGACTGTGCGTTTGTGCTGTGAATGGTAATAGTTCACAGCATTAATGGTTGACTTATATGGGTTTTTTAGTGGCCGATACCGATATCTAAAGAGCATATCAGGCCACGTTCACACAGCAGCAAAATAATAATTTTTAATATGGTTGGGTTCACACACAGGGTGGTTATTTACGAGTGTGACAACTGCATTGTATAACCGAAATTCTCAAGTCTCACGATATGATATGAGCTGCATATGCTGTCATTACCTGAAGCTGCTCTCAATTGAGATACATTTAAAGGATAAAACGTGCCGGTTTTGTGGACATCGCCATCTTTGATATTTACGCAAGTCACTGTCACTATGGATACAGCTGTCAGAATATGGGCTTGACTTCACTTGACTTCAGTTGTTTGTTCATACAGACAGTATTCAAGCCACTACTGTAAACTGTTGTATGAACAAGATATTTCAAGACTTGCACTTGTAAGTAAATGAGGTTGTCATTCCCAAATACTGTCTGTGTGAAAGTAGCCATAATGCGATAAACATAATACAATTTAACAACCTCAAATTAAATGTATACGCAATTTCCAAAGTGAAACATATGTTTATTTTATGCAATGTTTGGCGGTTGGGAACCTTGAAAACAGTAAGTGTTGACTATCCATTTGCCAATCTGTTGGTTTATTTTTAAACTGGCGCAAATGTAAGTTAACACTTTATCAGTCAAGTGAAAACTCTTATCGGATATATCATTCTATCACTACATAGCACACACACACTACATTTCTGTGATATGGTCTCTTTAAAGGGCCTCAAGTCCATTTTTATATGCTGTCAATAACACAAGCACACATGTACGTACAAATATACAAATTCACTTACTATTGTGATATGAAATCCTAGAGGTTTAGAGAGAGAGAGGGAGAGAGAGGGAGAGAGAGGGATGTGAAAAGAAAAGTGAGAGAGGAAACCAATTATATGCCCAATAACAGAGTGGTATAGATTTTCCTCTGGGCTTGTAGCCAATCTTTTTCTCACTTCCACCTCCTCTCTCTCTCTCTCTCTCTCTCTCTCTCTCTCTTTATCTCTCTCTCTCTGTCTCTCTCTCTCTCTCACACAGTCTGATGTATGCATAATTAAAGGAACTGAATGAGCTATTGAAGTATGTGGCTGTAGTATATGTGATGGGAATGACTAGGAATATTTCATCATTACTTTTTATGCTCTTCAAAAACTCATCCACAGACAGCTCCTCACACACACATTCAAGGACCTCCATAAATTAAAGAAACATGCTTGAATAGATTCATTTGAATACATCAATGAAAAATTACTGCATAACATGGAGGGATTATTGTTCAGTAAAGAGTTTTTACCATCATCATCATCACTGTCACCATTACTGTTAGTCCAGAAACATACTATTGATGGGAAGTACTATTGATGGGAAGACTTGGATCTTTGATTCTCGTTCAGCAAAATTAACAAATCTTTGTTCAAGTAATTTCATTAATTTGAGCAGAATTAAATTAAAATGTATTCATTTCAATAGCCAAATCCCAACACGTCTACTTAAGCAAAATTTGATTATAGTCCCAATAAGGAAACAATGATAATGCAGCCAAGGACAAATTATGAGAAACAGAAATGATTAGTTCACCTCTGGAATCTTCTTGTCTGAGTCGTTCATTCTTCTGAGAGTACCGTTTTGGGCCTTACACTTAACAAGGCATGACGCAATACTGCAATGAGCTTTAAAATCTTTCTTCCCTGTAAATTTGAGTGTTTTCATTAAAATATTAAATAGACATTAACATGGCTGCGGTTGAGGCACGTTGGGTAGAAGTTTCGTGTTCAGCCCTACTAAATGTTTTATGTTGTTGTGTTTTGAACGCTGGTCCACAACGAGCTTAACTAGCAAGACATCTTTGGTTAACCATCACAAACCAGCCTAGATCAGCTTAGGGACTGAATGCTAGTTAAGCTGGTCTTTTAGTAGGGAGTGTGTAAAACTTTGTGTCTGGTTAGGACTCTTAGTGACGAGAGAGAGAGAGAGCAAGATGCAGGAATTTTGAAATGAAAACCAGAAAGGGGAGCACATCTGGGATGATTTAAAATGATGTTTAGTTTTTATGAGTTTAGTATTTAGTTTTCACCCACTGACCGTTTGAGCTATCACTTAGCCAGCACTACTTAATGAACACACACATCAGCTATTTTCAGCTATCTTGTGCTGTAGTCATTTGACAGACGAGTCATTCTGAAATTCTGAGCTAAATGTGTGTGTTTTCAGAATACAGCAGTATGAGGAGGTACATACTTCTTGTTTGTCATTTTAATTCATCATCTAACTTTTTCCCTCTGTTGCAGCTCTTTTACCCTGTGACTCCACTTAAGACCGTGTGTGTTCCCACAGGGTTAAAGCAGTAAAAAATACCCCAAGCAGAACTGCAAAGTGCTCTGTGAAACTCATGTTAGTCAACCATCACCAAATATTTTTCGCCATTATTTCGCCAAAGTCGTGACGTTAAGAAAATTTGGATTTTCCCTGTGTTAATTACAAAATTGTGGTGTTCGTGTGGGCTCATCTCGTAAATACAATCATTGCAACATGACATGAAGGCAGTAACAGATTTTACAGTAAGGAGTTCATCAGAGTTCTTCTGCTCTCTACTGTACTGTAGGGGTTGCACAGACTAGAAGTCAACTAGTCACGTTCCACGCGTTATAAAACGCGTCTGTAATAAATATAGCGGGTGCCTGATTTCTAAATGTAGGATCATGGGAAGTGAAGACTCATTCAGATTAATGAGGAAAGCTCCTGTCTGATTGGTTAGGTTTAGGGGTTGAGTTATATTTTCTCTGACCAATAAGGTAATGCTTTCCTGAATCGCCCAATCAGTTATCGCTTTACTTATAATTAATATAAATGACTCTTCTCCTGCTATCCTGCATTTCGGAAACTTGCCAGCAGGCGCCAGCAAAGTGGCCTTCAAATATAACTGAAGTAGTAGTGCTATGCATAGGGTTAGATGATGATTGTGTCACGACTAGTCAAATTTGACATGACTATTGGGTTTGACTGTTTAAAATCAGTGGACTTCCAACCCCTGCTGTTCTGTATATATTTGATGTTTTCAGCTTTATTTCTCTTCCTTTGGGCTTTTTCTCTGAGTCAGCTAAATGCTTTTACAGCTAATGAGTCCAATATATGCAAAGTGGCCTTCAAATTTAACCGAAATACTAATGCTATGCATAGGGTTAGATGGTGATTGCCTCACGACTAGTCGAATTTGACACGACTAAAGCTAATGCTTTATATGGTCTACAGGATGCTCAATGGTGGTTTATCATAAGTTTGTTTACCCAGCCTTCTGGACGTCAAAGGTTCTTTGAGAAACCTATTCTCTTTGAACCGCGTACTCAGCTGGTCCAAAATGTCTTTAAGGGTGTGTGTGAGAGAAAAAGGGGAGGGACAGAAAGAAAGAGTGGATTTCGGTGCAGATTTTGTATTTAAGGTCAATAAGGTGTATTAGAGTTGGACAGAATGGATTTGGTGAACAAGCAAGAATGAGCAGCTCTAGTATGAGATTTTACTCACAGAAGACAATGCAGGTTGACTGGATTCATGTTTATATTACATTTGTATTAGAGGTCGACCGATAGGGGATTTTGCCAATACCTATGGTGGTGGAAAGGCTGTTAACTGATGAATCGGCCGATAGTTTTTAAAATCGATCTATAGAATGTTACAACATTTTCTTAGTCTGCACAGACAAAGAAGTAAAAATAAATAAAATCCCAGATGTAGTTTAGTTTTCAACCAAAATCCCAATAATATTCAGAAAAAATTATATTGACTGAATAACCTGGGACTTTTAACACTTAACAAGCCTGAAACACTTCATGAAAATTAAATGATGGGGACTTGGCTCTCTTATAATGCTCTATATTTAAAATGTACCAAATTAAGCTTTTTAATCTTAATATTAATCACAATATATGAAATTGGAGACACGATGTATGTGCTGACGAGGGATGTTTGCATATAGTCATGTTTTTCTTTTAATGCCCAATTACACTTCAATTTAAAAAGCTTAATTATCAGATCAACACGGAGGAATGAAAAAAAGCAATCAACATAGATTTTTACCGATAAACGATACTTTCAGCAAGCAACTATCAGCACTGATTAATTGGTAAAACCAATATATTAGTATACCTCTAATTTGTATGCCCAATTTAAGCTTCAATTAAAAAACGTAATTATCATGGAACACGGAGGAATAATAAAAAAACAACATCGGCAATTATCGGCATAGATTTGGCAGATAAAACGATAGATCCAAAAAGCAACTATCGGCACCGATTTAATCAGTAAAACCAATAAATCAGTCTACCTCTAATTTGTATGTTGCATCTGGTACAAAAGACACACAGTGTTCTTGCTGTGGAAAAATACTTGCTCTGTGTGTGTTGTGGGAGCAGTTCTTCTGGACTGTTTAGAAAGGCTTTAAATAGCCTGGGAAACTTTTTTTATTTTTATTAAGAGGCCTTGAAACAGCAATCAAACATATTGCCAACCCCTACCCTCCAACACATGTACACAAACACACATTCGCACTGATCTGTGTGCTTACCTGTCTGAGATTCGAGTTCATTTAGAGATCTGTGTATTTCAGTTTGTTGCATTGTAAGAGAAGTGTCCTTCACTCTGATTTATTCACAGTGATATAATGCCATTGTTTTCTTTTACATAGTGCTCAATTGATAATATTCTGAATATGTTCTGCAACTGGACATGATTTTTCACTTGTGTACAATGGCCTCAAAAAGTAGATATGTGGACCTTTTGAGCCGCACTTGTAAATGTATGAATTCCATTGATTCTAGATAACAAAATATCAAACCAAGTGTGATCTGCAAACAGCTTATGCTAGATTTGATCTTTCTCAGTACTAATCTCACTTTTCTTAGCCATTATGCAGTTTTAACCAACTGGGGATAAGTTGATTTAATTTTGTATTTTTTGGGAGGATGAATGAAGTCTTTTCCCCTCATGTTCACAAAGGGGTCCTAGCGGAGTAACCAAAGGAAATGTTCATCAACTTCACTTTCATCTAATGCATAGACACTCATGTATTATAAGTATGGTTTTTGTGTCCTTTTTGGCAAATGTTTCACATATTGATCCTGTGCATTTTTATAATCAAAACATGTCTCTTGTCAACAAAAGAGGATTTTCCAAAAGAAATTATGAAAGTCATTGATTGGCTGAGTCAAAGGAATAATGTCAATACGAGTGTTGCTTAAAATCTTAAAAAAGAGGCCCAAGAGCTTTTCACATATGTACTCTGAAAGGATGTGGATCACGAGGCTGGCCTTAGAAATATGAAATACCCACAATGTGTGTTTATGTGGCATCTGTTTGGGCCTATATTTACACTTGGATATTGATCGTCCACATAAATGGGCAAAACAGATTTGAACTCAATCTATTCCCTCACTATATTCATGTATGGCAGAGCTCACTTCTGGGGTGATGCTAATGCTGGGCTAAATTAGGAATTGAGTTTCTGTGTGTGGCCAGGAACCCCATGCATTTACCCTTGGCCCAGTCACATCTGGGGTGATGCTTAAAGGGGTCATGAAATGCTCTTTTTTTTTTTTTTTTTAGATATATATAGTTTTATGTTGCGATCACGTCATAACAGAATTACCATAATTACGAGATTCCGACTTATAAAAAGCATTCATGTATTTGAAGAGCTCAAAGTTGTAAACTCTGAACTTGACAGTCGTGACTTCATGTGAAAAGAACCAATATGGCAGTGGCCTCAATGGTTAAAGGTAGTGAACATATTTTTGTATAATATGCTATTTTATTAGGCAATTGATGCCTGTAGTATTTAAATATTTAAGTATAAAAATTAAGTGATAAACATTTGACTGTTATTAACAACAAAGCTGTTTTGGCGTCATAAGTGTTGCCATAGAAACGTAATAACTTATGAGGTCTGAGGACGCAAACGCCCCGAGTAAAGCATCTTAGTTGCCATCTCGTAATTACACTAATTCTGACATGATGTGAACGCACCATTATTATCTTCCCTGAGGTCCACTAATAATGTTAGTAAAGTTGTTATGCTCCAAAACAGTCATAATTTAGTAATATATGATCCACCCTGTCTCTGGCCCTCTAGTACATAAGCACCTCCTTTAAATGTTAACGTCAACGCCGAGTTTTATGAATGGCTAACATTGTACTGCCCCTCAAACTCAGCCATGTTTGAAACTCAATCGGAAGAAAATTAACCAGCTCCCCAGCATTGAAAAAACAAAATTTCAGGGTTTACACATAATGTACACCCAACACGATTATATTAAACTGTTCATCTCGAGCACAACTGTTAACACTCAGCACTAGTGTTGTCACGATGCAAACATTTCAGTAGTCAGTACCGATACCAGTGAAATTTCATGGTTCTCGACACCAATTTTAGTACCACAGCCAAACTACAATAATATGGTAATGTGCAATTGAACACACTCCATTAGCCTATTTAAAGTTACGTTTGAATGTAAATAATAAATGAAAAGAAATGCATGTTTCCTTAACCAATGCAAACTTAATTGAAAAAATGTTGAAGTGTTTTTAAGTGTTTCCCAAATCCTATTTTAAATGTTTTTTTTTAGAATTCTATTTTTTAAAGATTAATTTAACTTGTGTATAATCAAATTAATTCTTAAAACTTTTTAATAAGTGAAAAATAGAACAATTACTTTTCAACACTTAATTGTGATATATTGCTTTATTTATTATCATTATTATTATTTATTGACATTACTACAATGAATATGCATTTTACTTTACAGTTGTAATATGTTATAGTTGCAGTCTCTTCAATTTCAGGCGTCAAGCTTTTATTTTGAAATGTGCTTTTATTTTGACGTGCGGTATGACGAATTATGTCAGTGCTCGTTACTACCGGTACTGCAGAAAAATTGGCATCTTGACAACTTTTCATTTTCCAGTACCAACTTTGTGCCGAAGTACCGTTAATTTTGACAACACTATTCGGCACCATAAACTATCAAACAATCATGACATTTTCATGAATGGAACAGTTTACTTACTGTTTTGCGGTCGGATCCATTCGTTTTTAACTGCCCCATCCTTCAATAACAGTTCCTTTGCAAAGGTTGAATTGTTTTATGACTGGTTCACAAGCAATCCACGCTGGTATGAGCTGAAAAAACATGCAATCCGCACTGAAATACGCTTAAGACATGAAGCACATACATAGTCCAATTACAATGTGAACTGGGCGCGCACACATCCATTTTCCAGTTCAACCTGCACTGAAATACACGTTGCCGGAAACGCATCAAAATGTTCAAAGACATCCACCTAGTGCATGTTTACATACACAAACAATTACAAAACGTGTCCATGCCGCATTTGTGCTAAAAAAACAAGAGGCACAGCAGCTGAATTAAACCAAAGGGTTTCTCCTTTTCAGAGTTGCAACCGCGTCTTTTAAAAGAGGGTGCATGACAGTAGTCAAAGACATCTGTTTAGTGCATATTTATATACACATAATTCAAAACAGTCCAGATGGGTCCCCATTGGTGTTCTAGAGTAGTTAGGCCACACTAGGCCTGTTTGTTCTGCTTTCTCTCTCTTTAAAAACTGAAGCACCAGTGGGCAGGGCCAAGTGTGCGATGATGGTATTTCTGTAGAGGTGGTCATGACTTAATGGGTAGGATTGTCGCAGAAGTAGAGAACAAGCCGTTTTTGCAGCTTGGTTTCAATAAATGCTTTTATTGCAAGTTTTGAGTTCTAAAACTGACAGTATGTATTTATAGTAGAAAGACCTCTTAAATGTCTAAATATCAAGAGAAATTTGATGCCTCATGACATGACCTCATTAAGGATGGGCATAACCAGCCTGTGCACTCTGGTGACTTGAGCCAGTAAGCAAGAATTTACAGTAGCAATGCCCAAGCAACCACTCAAAATACCCTTGCAACTGCACAACACCCTAGCATTGTGGTGGCGAGTTGTGCACAGGCATGCACCATGTAAATATCTTCAGAAAATGTGAAAATCTAGTTCTAATATGAGAACACCATTTCCTGCTTGCAGCTGGAAGGTTAATAAATTGCTAACAAAGATGTAATTAGACTGCTTTGTGTGAATGCAGTTGTGTGTGTGAGTGTGTTTTGTTTGTGCCCGTTCATGCTGTATATATGTGTATGTTTGCTCTGTGTATTTATATGTTGTATACAACAGGTACGTGTGGAAGGCATGTAATTATTCACTTTTGGAAACAAATCTGCAGCATAAAGGCTTGTAATACCATAAAGGCCATGTGTGTATTTGTGTAGGTGGAGTGTTTGTTCTGTGTGTTTTAAGGTTTTATGGATATTTTTGTAGGTGTTTCTCAAGCATAGCCCCTCAGGAGCAAGCTAATTATGCAATTGGTTTAGCAGTGGTGTGTTTAAAGATGTAATTTAGTTGTGGCGAGAGATAATTGGCCAGCGCGTGTGAGAGATTTTCACACTCAACAAATCTGCTAATGCACAGGAGCAATAACACATCTGTAATTGAAATGTGTACAGAATAGTATTCATATGTATATTACAGTCATTTTCATATGGGGCAATTGAGCCTGTTCAAATATGGTGTTGAGTAGTTCTATGCTCGAATGTACTATTTGAATGTATTTCTGTGACAAACAGAATCTAATGAATATTATTTTACTGTGACGATATTTTTGCAAATGATATTACGTGTTTTCCTTCACATTTAGCGGCAGTTCAGAGGTGAAACATCCACTCTGTGGCGCTAAAAGTGAGTTAAAAATTATTCTAAACAGATCATCATAAAATGTATGTCCCTTCCCTAAACCTTAAACTTTAAACCTAAACCTAACCGTTTTCATAAAAAGCAATTGTGAGATAAATAACAGGTGAGGTTTTGAAATGTAATGCTCTATCGAGTTTGAAATGAACAAAACTGACCTTCCTACCCTAAACCTTAAACCTAAACTTAACCGATAGTGTCACGAAAAGCAAATGTGACATGAAAAATGCAATTTCTGAAGCAACCACATAACTTTGTGGTGCTTCAATGGCACTTTCGTCTCGTGTCAACTTGTGTACTCTACAGGACTCTACAGTACAATAGTCCTTTGCATCACAATGCTCATATAAGTTGAGCTACGGTGCAATTTGATCACACCCAAACAAACTTTGATGTAGTTGTAAATGTAGTTCAGGGGTTGGCATTTTTCTAATTTAATAGTTTGTTTTCATTACATATGATATTATGTACACACCGCCCGTCGCTACTACCGATTGGATGGTTTAGTTAGGTCCTCGGATCGGCCCCGCCGGGGCTCCTCGTGGGCCATGGCGGAGCACCGAGAAGACGATCAAACTTGACTATCTAGAGGAAGTAAACGTCGTAACAAGGTTTCCGTTGGTGAACCTGCGGAAGGATCGTTACCGAAGGCTCCGGAGGGCGAGAAGGCCGGACGGAATGAGCCACAGAGCGAGGCGGGGGTGGTGGCGGCGGCGGCGGCGTCCCCCCGCCCGAGGCGGTTTGTCCTAACTGAGCGAGGTCACCCGTACACACGGCGCAACGCCGGACGCCGACACGCGCCGCCTCCGGCGGGCACCTGCCAGGCGGGCCTCCTCCCCAGGCAAAACTGAAATTTTCAAATTTAGCAAAACCCGATGAGTATGATATAATCATGATCCTGCATGTGCGTTTTCACAGAGCATCTTGTGAAAGTGCTTTAATGAAAGAAAACCTGTCTTTTGTACAAAATGAGTTAACAGTTAATGTCACAAATTTGCTTATTTGATTACTGATCACGAAATTGTGTGGAATCTTAAATATGTATTTTATTATGTCATACTTCAGTTTACTAAATCATGCAGTGGAGTAATCACCAGCATGCAAGCAACAACGAGAGAGGATTACATCATGATAGATTGAAATGCAGGTGCTGAATTTATATACACTACAGTTCAAAAGTTTAGGGTCACTTACTCATTCTTTAATTATTATTATTTTTATTTTTTTTCATATTTTAGAATAATAGTAAAGTCATCAAAACTATGGAATAATAGAAATAGATCTATGAGAATTATGTTGTGATTAAAAAAAATAACATATTTGTAATTCAATATATTAATATGTTAATAATAAATCTATTTATTTATATTAATATTTATATTTTTGTCTGCAAAACTAGATTTTTAATATTATGAGAAACATTTCAGGCAAGTGTCTCAAAACTTTTGAACAATAGTTTATATAAAATAGTCACCTCTCTCGGCATTGCTGGCGTGCCAGTGATTACCCCTCCGCGTTCCAATGCTGGCACGCCTACCATAGGTTGCCGACCGCTGATGTAGTTGGTTATGTAATGCAAACATTAAATAAATCGTCTTGCAAGTCATGTGCTATAGTACATGTGTTTAGATGTCATAAGATAGCATTGTGTGAGGAGCAATACAAAAAGTAAGGGTTTTTCAATGTATAATCTTCCGTTTTACTCAGGATATGTGTGAAAATTAAATAAAATTCATGAGCAATGTAAAATGTAGGTATATAACGTGATTCTATGAGACCATCAATGCTTTAGCAACTACCCAGAACACCCTAGCAAGTGCATAATAATGTCCTGGCAGCCACCTTCTCTGTTGGGCTGATTACTCTACATTTTCCCTTATTCTCTCTCCCTACCTCTCTCTCTCTTCTCTCTCTCATTCGGTACTGTATGTCTGTTGTATTGCGATAACGTGCTCTTTGGTCACTGCAGCATCTGCAGAAGAAGCTCATGTAATGTCCGTCACTGTGGAGAAAGCATCTGTCTATCACTGCAGTGTCTATCAGTCACAAAAGCATCTGTCTGTTGTGAGATTTTCTATAATGGAAGTGGCCGTCTGTCATTTGAGGGTCTGTCTGTCATTACCGTATATATTGTTTGAGCATCTGACTGTCGTTAGAGCATTTATCTGGTTTTCCAAATCTGAATGTAATTGGACAGAGGAGAGTAGGGTGAAGGTTTCCAGTGCTCTGTGAGGGGAAATGGACCAGTGTAATCATCGGGACTGAATGACTATGGAGTTGTGGGAGTTCGAGGACTGGAATATTATGGTAAAGGAAGTGGTTGGTGGTTGGTGAGATTTTCTCAAGGCCTCTGGAAAGGATGTTTCACTGCTGATCAGCTCTGAAGTTTTCCTGTAAAGCGCATTTCACCATGAATTCTCTAAACAGTTAGTTGAATTTTAGCACAAATAAAGGCATCTTGCTAACCACCAAAATCCAGTTTAACAATGTGCTATCTGCGCTAGTATATTGGTGTGCCATAAGTAGACCTATTTAAATTAAGTTATTGTAACCATGCTTGCGCTGTTGCATAATTCCTTTAGTGAATTGATGGCAAAAAATAACTCTGCAGATGCAAGTCATTGAATTCCCCCTTCAGGTATGCATTTTTTTCCTTATGATAAATTTGACTATTAGACAGTATTAGTTTAGTTCATTTCATAGTGCCAAATATAGTCCCTGTATCATACTCACTCAATTTCCCTCGGTATGTCAGAGGAACAGAAAAGACACTTTATAACAGACATTACAGATCTGTGCATGAGACCATACACTAATTATAGGGTCAGCACATACTGTACAGTATGTACAAACAATTTTGTTTGAATATATAAAATATTTTTATTATAAATTACATTTATCAAATATATATTAATATCATTGATATTATTAAAAATGATATATAATATTTATTATATAGTTTTATAAGTACAATATTTAATAATATACTTAATATACGTATATATGCATATATATATTTAGACTCGCTCTGCTGCATATGACATATTACAGAGAGGACTTTGATATCTGGATATGGGCTGAGTTGTTCTGAAATTACACGTCTAATGCAACAGATGGACTGTTGTGTGACATCAGCACAGTGTTTGCGATGCAGCTGATCAGAGAGCTGTAATTACCGCCACAGCAAGCGCCCACGATTTGGAACTCATAATACAACAGTAGATGTAATAGTTCAGACATACAGCGATCTCACTACTCAATACAAAACACTGTGCTCTGTGTGTGTATATGTGTGTCTGAGTGTCTATGCATGGATATTTCTTAAGCATCAAATGATGTCCTTTCCTTACACAAGGTCACATGTATTGGTGCATTATTAGATTATTATACTGTAATAATTATATTATTATAGTGTTATGTTGTGTGTGTCTGTGTGTGTATTTGTAGCATAAACTTCCCCTTTCATCTCTAAACTGTCAGAGCTTAGCGGTTCTGCTGGTTCCAGATTGAATACAAGTTAAGCTCAATCAACAGCATTTGTGGCATAAGTGCTACAAAAAAAGAATTTGACTCGTTCTCCGTTTATTTATAAAGCAAAAATCAAGTTACAGTATGGCACTTAGAGTTGAAGTGAATGGGGCCAGCCCATAACCATTCAAATACACACTGCTTCAAAAGGAAGCCAAGTAAGATGTAAAAAATGATACATGTTGATTTTGGTGTGAGAATCAGTAATTTACCAGCATTACTGCGTGCAGGGTTTACTGGCATTAGGTCGTCACTGACAACGAGGGTGGAGTATTGGATATAACTATACACAGATTAGGTTAAAAATGTTAAATAATGATTGTTTTTAGAGAGCTTTCCTGAAACAGATACTGCACCAAACTCGAATCATTGGTTGAGCCAGTGTTGATGTTTCAGGCTGGTCAGGATGCTCAAACAAACTGTGCAATGTTTTGACAGCACCACAAATCCACAGTGTTTGCACATTTAAAGGAAATCCACCTACAAATAGCTTACTTATAGTTGTCTCTGTATATTATGCTGGAGGGAAAATGCACGTATTTTAACATAGAAATAATTACACACTGGTTGACCCAGTATGTTTGTAATAATTTTTTAGCATTATTCAGAACCAGTGTGCAGGATGCTATGGACTCTATGCACGGAAAGTAGCCTATGTGTTTCTGGTCAAATCTCAGGGGGCTAAAAATCTTCCAGTATCGTATCCAGCTAACATGAAGGTGTCAAGAGTTGTAGCAAACTACTGTTCTTTCTAAAATAAAATGATTTAACACAACAAATGTGATTTTCATTTAGTAAAAGTATAAAAATGATCTCAGTAATGAGCTCAAAGTGTAAATACATACGATCTGATGCTTGATGTGTGCAGAGTATTTACATCCAGTGATTGTACAGTGACTTACAAGTGAGAAATACATCGACACATGTAATTCGAGAGCTCAAACTATCACCTGAAGTCGACTATGTGGTACAGTTGCTCCATTACTCACCTGAGTGTTTAGTGCCGTCCGCAGGGCGAACATCAGTGATAACACAATACATATTTTTTTGTTGTAAATGATTACGTTTACCCCATAGTCAAAGCATGAGATTACACATGAGTAAAGCGCTACCGAGAAAGAAAAAACCTTACAGTTGAGGATTTCTTTGTTTTTATTCATAATCTGTAAAATCACGCCACAATATTCATAAATAAAAGTAATGATAGAATAACACAATTGGTAACACTTTACAATAAGGCTATTTGTTAACAACATTAGGTAACATGAATTAACAATGAACTGTGGCTCAGTTGGTAGAGCGGGTCGGCCACTAATCGCAGGGTTGGCGGTTCGATTCCTGGCCCACATGGCTCCACATGCTGAAGTGTTCTTGGGCAAGACACTGAACCCCAAGTTTCTCCCAATGGCAGGCTAGCACCTTTTGGTGTGTGAATATGTGTGTGAATGGGACACAGTGTAAAGTGCTTTGGTAACTGCTAAGGTTAAAAAAGGCGCTATATAAGTGCAGACAATTTACCATTAATACTGTGAAAATATATGGTTAATTATTTGATTATGAAACCCAATACATGAAAGCATGTTAACGAATCGAATCTTATTGCAAAGTGTTAACACAATTTAATCTAGATTTAGGCTATTGTGTCAAATTACTGCGTCATTGTTAACTGTCCTTTTTTTTGTAAACGCACCGTACATCATCAGCGCTCTTTACAGTTCAGCAGATCTCTGCACACGCACATGACAAATCTCTCAGATACAGGACACGATTTTTATTAACATGAATTATACGGAAAGTAAAAGTTACATTATACTGCATACATAGAACATAATAAACTAATATTGATCACTGTTAGACAAATTGTATGGTTATATTCTACATAAGAAGAAAAATGGGCATACTGTATTTAGACACTTACTGTTTATAAATATGCGAGAAAAATGTAGCAAATGAGTATTTAAATCCTATTTCACAATGTTTAACATGCAGTCAGAACAGTGAAGTCTGTCTGCTTGTGGCGTCAACAGGACCTGTCATCACAGAGACAAAAAGAGAGATGATTAATTTTTTCTAGGTTTGTATACTCATTCATATTTTCCTTTTTGATTATTTGTAATTAAAGCCAGACAACTAGGTGATCTCCCTATGCCTTGTTCTCTTTAGTTTTCTGTTTTTTTTTACTATATGTGTATGTGAGCATCAAGAATGCTGTTTGCAGTGGGAGAGATTTTATGGGAGAGATATTTTGATAGAGTGGAAGGCCAAACAGTCTACTGGTGTTTAAAATACTTCCTTGTGGCGAGTAATTGCACCCAGCTGTGTGTGAACAACTTTACACTCGAACCCATTTGACAGAGCATGTGACCTTCCAAGTCACATGACAATCTGTATTCCCAGATTGGTTTCTCTTTCTTGCTGCATCCGAAAGCAAAGACTGCTGCCTTGCTGCCTCACTTCCCATTCAGGGAGCGTTTTATGTATGAAGGTACCTTCTAAGGACACCTTTCGGATAGCCTTTCAAGGCACCATATTATCATGTCTACCAATCTAAAGCGTAACGCTTTTAACCACTCCATCAGTTGCCATTTTATTCTTTACACCAGTTACATATTTAATAACTCAAATGTAGCATTTTCTCTGCCAACCTAGACACACACAGTCTGTGTGTGCTCCTATTCGTTGGGTTTTAACTACAAGCGCTGGGATGTTGTTTCAGTGTTTGTGATTGTCTCCAGACACAGTCAGGTAAGATCTGCTATTCAAAGTGGTTGTTTAGAATAATGTAAATCACATTTGTTGAAAAGACGAGTGTCTCTTATGTGTCATGCGGTGTCGTGTGTTTGTGATTTGATGGGTGTGTAGTGTTACTGGCGGTTGTTTTCTCTTAGGAGGAAGAAGATGTCTAGAAACGCCACAGCTGCTCTGATTACAAACATCCTCCTCAAGCATGTATCCCATCACGCCACTGCTGTCAGCTGTTTATTATATGATTGACAAAATCTTGACATCACAAGACATCTCACTCAAGAACCCCTCTCTAACACAAAAATAATTTCACTTTTTGGATATGGTGCCATGATATTATTTACCAGTCTGTACCATGGTAATCTTTCAAGCACTTTGGAGTACCATGTAAATATCAATGTATTTTTGCAAGGGTTGCGTGTTTCAGCTTACTGCTGGTAGCTTTATAATTGATAAAGCTACCAGTATAACAAATCCCATATATAGACATGTTATCATGCCCTTGGTTGTTTGTGCAGGTGCCTGTTTTATGTTGTGTACACTGACATGTCCTTTCATTTTCATGGACTACAATTTAAATGTACAATTTGTCTCACACATAGATACAATTTGATACAATTTTCATGCCTCATGAAATCAACATCCCACTCAAACTTCCTGTTTTAATAGGAAGTACATCTACACAGGACGGAATACAGCACTTCTTTAGCCAGTTCATGGGGTCTTTAATCAGCTTAAAAACGAAAGTGCATAAATGTATTAGTTCTATGAGGTGTTCACATACTGTATCTTTCAGCCTGTAATTGGTCAGAAAAGCTCTTTGTTATGCTGACAGGATGTCAAGACATCTAACTGTCCACCTATGGTGACTGATGACCCAGATCACTCTCAGTAATCAGCCTTTCAGACCTCTGTAGGTGTTTACAGCGCGGTGGTGGATCTCTTGACCCCAGCGTTGGGTTTTACACTGATAAGTAAGACACTAAAAGAGAGAGAAAGAACAAGGGAGTATGTCCTCTTCATCTATCAAATCAGTAATCAATAGTTAAGGTCAGGTCAACCTCATAAGTGTCTTATGTGGCCAAGCCAGGTTCTTTAAATCACCCTTCCAGCTTTTTTCTCCAGCAGATCAATGCCCAAAGTCCAGACTAAGTGTCTGTATTTAAAGGGGTCATAACATGCCTTTTTTTATTTTATTTGATTTTAATGTGTTCCTTAAGGTTCATTTATAGTATTAGTAAGTTTTTCTTTAGCACAAATATTTGTAAAACTTGACAATTTTAAGAATTGACAGTAAATGAACACTGTTATGATTGGCTCTCTGCTCTTGACTGACCTGCCTTATCCACTTGCCATCTCATTGCTCTCCACAGGTGGACTACAGAAGTGATACGGCAAATTAAGCATTGATGGGAGGTTTACAGATACAAATGTCTTCCACAGTGTGACATTGTGTAGGAAGTAGAGAACGAGTGCTCTTTCTGCAATTAGGAGGAAGTTTTGAGGTATGGAACTTACAGTATGTTTTTATTGTAAAAACAGTGGCCAAAGCTAAAGCAGATGTGTGACTGGCTGGTCAAAGAGGCAGGATGCACTGCGGGACAGTGGTTGTCAAATATTGGCCTGAACTCTTGTATGAAGTAACCACAGAATATACACAATCCACACTCAACTGGCAGCAGCACAGGCCCATCAGACACACAGATACACTTGTTTTCTTACTATGCACTTGTTACCAACTCTAGGTATATTTAGCCATTGTTTGGCCTTCAAGGAGAGGCTAAGATTTAGGTAGACTCAAGGGTTTTATATGGTTCCCTTGTGCTGGCGTTCTCTGGTTTAATTTAGCTTACGTGGAAGCCTGTTAAAATCTAAATTCGGCTTCTGCTCAAATTTTTTGGCAGTACTAAATACACAAAGTCTGTTTAACACGTTCACACATGCACACTTACAGACATAGAAACTTGCCTTGTGGGCAAGCTGTTTGTAAGTTGGCGAAGAACAACATCCTGTGTGTGTGTGTGTGTGTGTGTGTGTGTGTGTGTGTGTGTGTTGCACTTGACTTGTGTCAGGTTTCCTGTACCGATGATGTATGTAACAACAAATTGCTCCAGCATTAATCAAAGTAATTCACTGGAATCAGATTGTACAGATTGAGCTTTTTATGAAACATGAAAGATCTGATGGCTTCTACTTAACTGCATGTTGAGTTTTTACAGAATTTTGAGAGTGTTTATGTGTCTGTGATCTTTCATAAGGAGGCCACACACCCAACAACACTAAGCAGGATCATGAGTCAATCAACGACATCAGTGCATTTCCTCCGTCCTAAGGGTACAGTGCGATTATTGATTGCTTGCTTCTGGTTTTAATTATACTCTAGTGGAAATGAAAGGAGAGAGACATCAGCAGACACTGCCAATCAATCTGATGCCTGATCAACGCACTTCAGACAATATTGGCTTTTCAACCAATCAGAAAGCAGTAAACATGTCTTTTTTTGGTTTGTCCTTTTTTTTTTTTTACTACTGCAAGTATAGTGAGCCTGTATACATTACTGTATAGGTTACATGCTGAAACAGCAGAAATGCACTATAAACTTATCACAATTGTTTGCAGCATATGCTTTTAGGAAGCAACATAAATAACTTAAGCAAACTACTCACCTATTGATTGAAAAAGGCATCTGTTCCACACACAGTCACATGCACACAAACAGCACTTTCTATCCAGTAAATATGACTGAATCCAGACGATTTAGTTGATGGCTACACTTGGAGGTTTGGATTGCGTGTATTCCCCCTCCTGATGTAAATTACATTTAATGATGAACCAGTTAATATATAGGGGAGAATGAGGTTAGTTGTCACACAGGGAAGTTGTCACAATGGCTATATCTCAGTAACAATAAGATTTGGAGTCCAAAGTCTAGTTATGCAAATGTTTTTTCTAGAAGAGGTTTTGTATGTTGGTGTAAATTTAAAGGGATAGTTCACCCAAAAATTCTCTCATTATTTGCTCACCCTCATGCCATCCTAGATGTGTATGACTTTTTTTTTTCCTTTGCTGAACACAAAAGAGTTTTAGAAGAATATCTAAACTTTGAAGGTCCATATAATGCAAGTGAATGGTGACCAGACATTTGAAGCTCCAAAAAGCACATATAGGCCACATAAAAGTAATCCATATGACTCTGGTGGTGTATTCCATGTCTTCAGAAGAGTAAGTATTAGCGAGGGTGAGAAACATATCAATAGTTAAATCAATTTTACTTTAAATCTCCACTTTCACATTCTTTCATATTTTGAATAGAAATTAAAAGTGGAGATTTATGGTAAAAAAGGAATTAATTATTGATCTGCTTCTCACCCACACCTATCACATCTCTTCTGAAGACATGGATTTAAGGACTGGAGTCATATGGATTACTTTTATGCTGCCTTGATGTGCATTTTGAGCTTAAACATTTTGGTCACCATTCACTTGCATTGTATGGACCTACAGAGTTGAGATTAAAAATCTTTGTTTGTGTTCAGTAGACGAAAGAAAGTCATACACATCTGGGATTGCACAAGGGTGTGAAAATTATGAAAGTATTTTCATTTTGGGTTAACTATACCTTTTAAGGCAATGGTCAACAATATCATGAAGGCAGATCTTTACATCTATTACAATATTGTTTTGACCAAAACAATGCCTTTGGTCTTTTTGTTTGTTAACTTTTCCAGTTTTGTTTTTTCATAAATCCTTATTGCTTGGGGCAATTTGTCACAAAAGGTCAACATGTGTTTAATGGTCTGGATCTGTTTTCCTTGGCAATATCGATGAAAATGTACCTAGATTTAAGGTATGTGACTAGGCAGAAACTGACTTTAAAAAATAAACTTCTCTTGAAATATATTAACTGGAGTAAAAGTGTGACAACTAGCCCCGGTCTCCCCTTATAGTTCTCAATAGGCCACTCATGGCATACCCTTAAAAGACAAAACTTGGTCTTCTGTTTTCAAGCAGTTCTGTTAAAGCATGCAAAAAAATAAATCCCATAGACATTTGAGCAGGGACCTGAGCCATATTTAGATACAACAATATCAGGTGAGCTCTTTTGTCTTTGGCTGGTAGGCAACAACCCAGAACACTTTAGAAACCAGCTGTTTATAATATTGTTTGGCACATGGTGTTTAGAGTTTGATTTGTCATTGTGAGATATTTGAAGTTTATATTTGGGAGCGTGTGTATCTGTAGTGCAATGTCATTACTAAGTGGGTGCTTATTTAAGCATCTCTTTCTCTTTCGTTCTCCACCTCTATTCATATCCTCCACTTCAATAACCCTCACTTGTGTGCTTCCAGCTACTCAAGATTCCAGAGTGTGTAGCTGTGCCAATTAGGCTAGCTCTGTGCTGCTGTGTGTGTGTGTGTGTGTGTGTGTGTGTGTGTGAGTGTGAGTGTGTGTGTGTGTGTGTGTGTGTTTAGGATGGGTAACACCGATATACTGTATGCAGTGCAGCACTTCAGTGCTCTCCACACATTCAAGATGAGTCATATGCTCACAGCAACGGCAGGGCTTTCCCTTGCTCTGTGTGCAAGAGTGAATGTAGGCTGATGGACTAATGTAGGCTATAGGACTGGGTAACGACAGAGATTTTCCGATGGATTGCAACGTGTTTGAATGTTCTCGATATCAATTCTTAAATCCAAAGATTGATCTTTTACTATTTACGCATCTCTCTACTATGTGATTTAATCACTTGCATATGAGACCAAATTCGTGCTATGTAGCTAAACTGTCTGATGTGGTAAATGCTCAGATTTAACTCACCAGTGATTCACTGCGTATGAGCATTAAAGTTTGGTTTCACTCATTCTGTGTTTAGTAATGTGTGTCCAGACGTGATCCACAAAATCTGTTTGTCATTGAATAATGTCCCTTTTAATATACTTCTGTTCTTTAGTCAATTGTTGATCAAAAACAACAAAACATAAATATTTACTTATTTACCTCATCGGTGCTATTCGAGATAAGATATTTGAGTCCTCTCTTGTTAATGTGGACTCAATTACAAACAGTCTTTACAGAAATGCCGGTGTTCTTAAAGAGACAGTGCTGATTTTTCTACATTACAGAATAAACATGTAACAAAATATAATATATGCAATATAATATTATATTAATTGATGGATTACATGGATGTGTAAAAAGAAAAAAAAAAAGCTAAATTATAATTTGTAAAATGTTTATTTTCCTAATGTATGTATTTAGAAGGTCCCAGTATAATTACCAGCATTAGCCGGGAGAGAATTTCTTTCCTATGAAAGCAAAAGGGACATTATAACTGAAGTATACCCATATGAATCACTCATAATTTGAATCTTAATCTCGATTCGAATCTGAATTTAATTCATTGCTTTTTTGTTTTGAAGCACATTTCTGCTTTTAAACCCTCCGGAATGCCTTGCTCCATAGGCTTCCATTATAAGTGCATTTCTGTACACAGTTTTTGTTTATTTTTTCAAATTGATTGATTGAGTTGAAATTATATTCTGTGGTAATAGAGCTTAAGTCTTATTAAACACAGGACATTCCTTTAAAGGGCTATGATTTCTGGTTCCCTCTCAGTTTTTCATTCACACACACACACACACACACACACACACACACACACACACACACACACACACACGTTGCCCTCTGAACTAGGTTAAGATGTTTTCTCATGCTCCTCAGTCTTAAGTTGTTACTGCAGACCATTGGAATATCTGGATTTATGGAAGCATGGGACTGTGTATGTGGGTTTCCTGTTGTCCTGTGATTGGTCAATCATGTTGTGAGTCATATCATGGGTCAGGGCATTTGTCCTGTCCTCAATTATGCATGTGTGTGTGTGTGTGTGTGTGTGTGTGTGTGTGTGTGTGTTTTACTTATCTATAGTTTGGGGACAAATGTGTCCCTTTTTTAGCTAAATCTGACAAATCCTCCCTTTAGACACGTTCAGGGACTTCTTTAATTGTAAAATCTGTACACTGTACAACCTATTAGCACAAAGTAACTGAGTTTGAACTCAATGTCCTTTCATTCTATTTTTGTATCTAAAAACGAATGATGTTTTCTGGCGGCACAGTGTGTTTGGTCATTTATATGCAGGCAAATATGCAACTACTTGCTGTGCATCTTTGTGGATGTGTTTGTGTGTTCTCTGTTCAGTGATTAAGGTTATCTGGAGACTGTGAGAATAGCAAGGGTCCCAGGACATTCTTGGCATGAGTTTTATTTAAACAAACCCCACTGTATCAGCTCTCAGATCAGTTCTTAACAGAGAAACATGTTGTTTTGAAATGTATTGTCCAGTACTGATTGATCTTCTCTTCTCATCTGCAGTATGTGGAGAGGCCTAAATGTAAATTGTTCAGACAGCTCAGGATACACACCTCTACACCACGCGTCATTGAACGGACACAGGTAATCCACACACACACCTTTACAAATTTGTAACAATGACCCAAAATTATCATTAAACTCCAGTGGTTTAATCCATGACTTCTCAAGCGATATGATCAGTTTTGGATGAGAACAGACAAAAATGTAACCGCTTTTTCACTATAAATCTTACCATTGCAGTCTCTAGGCACGATCATGATTTCAAGCTTGATTACACTTTATAGTGCCTGATGCACTAAAAGCCAAGGAGACTGCTAATGTCAAGTTTTATAGTAAAAAAAAGGACATGCAGTGCATCCGGAAAGTATTCACAGCGCTTCACTTTTTCAACATTTTGTTATGTTACAGCCTTATTCCAAAATGGATTAAATTCATTATTTTGTGTGAAATCTTTGCAAATGTATTAAAATAATGTACATAGGTATTCACAGCCTTTGGCATGACACTCAAAATTGAGCTCAGGTGCATCCTGTTTCCACTGATCATCCTTGAGATGTTTCTACAACTTGATTGGAGTCCACCTGTGGTAAATTCAGTTGATTGGACATGATTTGGAAAGGCACACACCTGTCTATATAAGGTCCCATAGTTAACAGTTCATGTCAGAGCACAAACCAAGCCATGAAGTCCAAGGAATTGTCTGTAGACCTCTGAGACAGGATTGTATCGAGACACAGATCTGGGGAAGGGTACAGAAAAATGTCTGCAGCATTGAAGATCCCAATGAGCACAGTGGCCTCCATCATCTGTAAATGGAAGAAGTTTGGAACCACCAGGACTCTTCCTAGAGCTGGCTGCTCGGCCAAACTGAGCGATCGGGGGAGAAGGGCCTTAGTCAGGGAGGTGACCATGATCCCGATGGAGTGGCTATGGGACAACTCTATGAATGTCCTTGAGTAGCCCAGCCAGAGCCCAGACTTGAACCCGATTGAACATCTCTGGAGAGATCTGAAAATGGCTGTGCACCGACGCTCCCCATCCAACCTGATGGAGCTTGAGAGGTCCTGCAAAGACGAATGGGAGAAACTGCCCAAAAATAGGTGTGCCAAGCTTGTAGCATAATACACCAAAAGACTTGAGGCTGTAATTGGTGCCAAAGGTGCTTCAACAAAGTATTGAGCAAAGGCTGTGAATACTTATGTACATGTGATTTTATTTTTTATTTTTTTTTTTTTCGTTTTTTATTTGTTATAAATTTGCAAAGATTTCAAACAACTTCTTTCATGTTGTCATTATGGGCTATTGTTTGTAGAATTTTGAGAAAAATCATGAATTTAATCCATTTTGGAATAAGGTTGTAACATAACAAAATGTGGAAAAAGTAAAGCGTTGTGAATACTTTCCAGATGCACTGTATATTTTGGACTTTTCTCACTCAAAACTGATCATATCAATTCAGAAGACATGGATTAAACCATTCAAGTCATGTGGATTACCTTTATGCTGTCTTTGTCAATTTTGGTGCTTGCAAGTTTGGTCCCTGTTCACCATACGGAGACAAATCACATGTGTGTTCTGTGGAGGAAAGAAAGTCATACGAGTTTGAGATGGCATAAGGGTGAGAAAATGCTGAAAGGATTTTTGGGTGAACTTCTGTATTCCTTTACGAAGAGAAAGCACTGTTTAATCATCATACTTCCGATTTTAGAGTCCGAATCCAGCTCTGTTCATAAAACAGGATTATGAGACTGTGCTAGTGGATGGAGACATATTAAGGTGGGGCTTATGGGATGGGGTGGAGTCAGATTAGGCAGATTTTTTTGAGCAGGGATGGAATTAGATTATTTTAGGGTTTTTCAGCGGTTTAAGCATTTGCTGTAAGAATGAGGCCAGTGTGGGAGAGAGATTTGTGTGAATTGTATGATGCATAAATGATGTATTATGATAGAGCACAGTTAGCCCATTTACACAGTGCCTGCACCGAACTACATATTCCATTGGTCAGCAAAAAGAATCCCCTTTGAGCCAATGTTGCTATGTTGGGCTGGTTGGGATGCTCAAACAAACCCAAACAAATAATAAAAAAGTTGATCTCTTTCTGTCTTTCTCTCTCTCTCAGGGACGTGGTGTTAAAGTTGTTGCAGTTTGAAGCCTCCACTAATGTGGCAGACAGTAAGGGCTGTTTTCCACTGCACCTGGCAGCATGGAGAGGTGACGTGGAGATAGTCCAGATCCTGATCCACCATGGACCGTCTCATAGCAGGGTTAACGAACAGGTACACACACATTTGCTCAAAATACCACAGCATGGCTAGTAGGTGAAAACGCTCTCACACACATTTGCATGATACAAGTCAACTTCAATGTTCACTCAATTGTATTTTCTAAAGAACATGTGAGTGGTGTTGTACGTGACTGTCAGGGCATTGGTATGCAATGTCTTAATGATATTTTGATATTTAGTGAATGACTTAACCTCCAGTGTGCTGTCTGTCTGTATTGGTCTCAGAACAGTTGGAAATGTACCTTAGTTTCATCCTAACTCCATATAAAGCACAGTAAATAGAGGATTTCAAAGGAACAAATGCGCTAAAGTACATGTTAGTGTATATTGTGTTGAGCAGTGTGGCGTTTGGTAATACATCGCTCAAATTTAAAAAATGGCATATCGGATGAAACTAGAGACTTTTGACTCAAAATAGGATTCAATTTAAAATCTTAACTAGGTTTCTTACCATGTAGTTTTGTGGGCATTTCTGCCAAAGACAAACTCAGCTGTGATCGGCACCATGTCGTTTTGTCACATGCCTCCGTACGTCGAAAGTTTAGCCCTTTACCGACAGCCCAGACTCTTCTGAACTAAGATCAGTCAGAACTAAGATCGCGTGTGTAACACGGGGTCACGCGAGGTTAAAAGATTTTCTGACACTAACCTGGCAATCTTCGAAATTCAGTGACAAGTTATTTTCACGAAATAGCTTGTTGTATCATTCCGGTACTTTGTAAAATTAGCATATGATAAAAATCTCCTATGTGCACTTATTTCTGTAAACTGCGAATAGCTAGCCAATCAGATTAGAGCTTGCCAGATCGAGAAAGTGCTTTCCAGTTTTGTGTGCAATATATCAGGCAGTCAGTGTACAGACTGTGGGCGGTCTGTGGCCTTGCTGTCTGAGGTTGAGACTGATAACACACAGCCTTAGCCTTACACCCTTATTTAATCTCATTTTACATCAGACCCTTTAAATAAATATACACTGTGCTTTCAGAATCATACCCAATGCAAAAGCAGTGATACAGAGGCCTAGACATGTACACACAAGGCCGGTGGCAGAGAGATTATGCAGTGTGTTTCACTGCAGTGTGGGATGCTGGGTTCTTTATGACTGAGGCATTACTCATATATGAATGTAATATTCAGATATTTGGTGTCAGAGGGTATGCCATTATTTCCACACAGCTATGCACGGGTCGTTTATACAGTAGTCCCATCACTTAAAGCTAAGTGTTTTATAGTTTTTATGCTGATACAAACACTCACACACTATATAATATATTTTATTCAGTCACTCGAATGCAGGGTGTGCTGAGTGACTCCAGCCAGGTCTCCTAAGCATCCAAATTGGCCCGGTTGCACGGGAGGGTAGAGTCACATGTGGAAACCTCTTCGTGGTCATGATTAATTAGTTCTCGCTCTCAATGGGGTGTGTGGTATGTTGTGTGTGGATCACGGAGAGTAGCATGAGCCTCCACATGCTGTGAGTCTCCGCGGTGTCATGCACAGCAAGTCACATGATAAGATGCAAGGATTGACTGTCTCAGAAGCTGCGGTAACTGAGACTTGACCTCCACCACCTGGATTGAGGTGTGTAACTGCGCCATCACGAGGACCTACTAAGTAGTGGGAAATGGGTGTTACAAATTGGGAGAAAAGGGGAAGAAAATATAAAAAAACAATTCTCAGTCACTACATTGTTTGCATAATTCCATATGTTATTTCGTAGTTGTGACAACTTTACTTATATTCTAAAATGTGGCAAACAGTAGGAATGCAGAATGAATTGATATGTCCAAACTCTTAACTTGTAGTAAATTTTGGCTGCTTTGTGTTTTGTATAAATCCTTGTGCTTTTCTAAGTGTGTAATGAAAGCATTCAGTTTACATATAGAGTGTACTGTATGTGTGTTCATGATTTGACCTGTGTGTATTATTTTAAGATGAGAGCTTCCGTTCATCATACTACCATTTGGACAAAAAAAATCAATGTCAGTACTCAACACATCTGCGAAGTGTCCGTATTGAAATAAAGACCGATGTTGAACACTAAGGCATCTGACTGGCTCAATCATTTTTTAGTATATAACTGCATTATTATGAGAAGACTGTGCTAATTTACATAAAGAGTACTTATACCATTCAGCTAATTGTTCATTAAGATCTGATGTTGATCATTTTAAAAATAAAAGGCTTTAGTTCTGAAATGAAGTACATATACATGGCAGTTGTGACTGAGAGGATGATTTTGTGTGTGACTTTTCTAGGCAATGAACACTTGCCCCTTTATAGTGTGCTTAACTGAGTGCTTTTAATGTCTACTGAGAAAATTAAGATGGCATGTAAAAAGGTGTTTACTTTCCATTCACTACCTTAGTGGATGTACAAAGACCTTGTGACTGAGAAAGCATGAAAAACAGCAGCAGAAAGATAAAAATAGGGTTTGTGTGTATGATGTATGCAAATGAACACATTAGATTGTTTTGTTGTAAGTATTGTAAGAACACTGAGCACTTTTTTTAGGAATACTATGGTCCTAATAAAGTGCCTGCCTTGGTCTTCTGCTGTTGTAGCTTTTCCACCTCAAGGTTCAACATGTTGTGCATTCTGAGATACTATTCTTCTCACTACAATTGTACAGAGTTGATATCTGAGTTACTGTAGCCTTTCTGTCAGCTCGAACCAGTCTGACCATTCTCCCTTGACCTCTCATCAACAAGGTGTTTTTGTCCGCAGAACTGCCACTCACTGAATGTTTTTTGTTTTTGGCACCATTCTGAGTAAATTCTCAAGACATTTGTGTGTGAAAATATCATGAGATCAGCAGTTACAGAAATATTCAAACCAGCCCATCTGAAACCAACAATCATGCCGCATTTGAAATCACTGTGATCAAATTTTTCACCATTCTGATGGTTGATGTGAACATTAACTGAAGCTCCTGACTTGTAATTGCATGACTTTATGCATTGCAATGCTGCCACATGATTGGTAAATAAGATCATTGTTTGAATAAGTAGGTGTTCAGGTGTTCCTAATAAAGTGCTCAGTGTGTGTGTGTGTGTGTGTGTGTGTGTGTGTGTATATGTATGTGTGTGTATATGTGTATATATATATATATATATATATATATATATATATATATATATATATATATATATATATATATATATATATATATATATATATATATATATATATATATATATATATAGACAGACGTGTATGAAGTGGCTAGGTTTGTGGATGTGTGTGTGTGTGTGTTACTCAGGAATGTCTTTTTTTCTGGTTCAGAGGACAAAAGGTTACACTATTTTCTGTGACAGCCCTCTGAATTTTTTTCACAGTAACTCAGACACACACACAGTTTTGGCCACGTGTTCCCGGTGTCAGATCCACCATGTTAACACACTCACCCAGTTCTCTTAGCACAGGTCAGTAGGATGAGGTCACTTCATCCTTTGGCTCAATGTGTTCAGATGATTGTGTGTGTGTGTGTGTGTGTGTGTGTAAGAGAAAAAGGAAAACCATGTGTTTTATAGTCAGACCATCAGCTTTAGAATAAACTTTCTGTGTTTGGAATGGCATGGTAGCTTGATCCTGCAAAAACATTCCAGATTAATCTTCAGTGGATTGTACAGGATAGACTAGACTAATGCGTTCCTCCACACCTCCCCTGTACTCCCAGCACTGTCTGCGCCATCTGCTTTATTGCTTGGCTAACAGAAGACACAGATTTAACAGGTTTTTCATTAGAAAAAAAAGGACTCTAGTTGTGTTTGTTTATCTATTTTATATTTTAATAATATACTCTGTGTCTTTTTAAGTGCTTATCGTTCTAGATAATTTGTCACCATTGTGTCACGGCTCATTTATTAAAAGCGGTTGCCATTTCTTCTCTGTTTTTATTTTATCATGACAGACCATCTTGGACACGAAATAATAGGGCGTGAACAGTATGGAGGGAAAAGCAGCCTGCTAATACAGCAAATGCTATTCTTTTAATCGAAAAATGCAAAATGGAATTCTATGTCCTGATTTGATTGCTAAATAAAAGTGTGTGTATGTGTGTCTATTTGGCATTCTAGGCTGAAAAGAGAGATTAAAGGCAGAAAGACAAGGAAGAGAGTAAGACAGAGAGATAGAGAGAGATATTTATCTGCAGTATCAGGTCTGTTTCTTCATGCTGCTTCAGGGACTCTGAGTCTATTATCATCTCTTTAAATCATGTCTTGCTAATTGCAGAACCCATTTGCTTCAAATAAGTTATTGCAGTTATAGCGGACACTCGCTGCAAGTCACTCTGTTATTGACAGGCCTGCTCAAATGCTCCTTTCTTTAATCTACAGAGATAAGCACCCATTTCTCACTTGTTTCAATTTGTTGAAACTCCCCTCTAAAAAGACACACATACGCAGTGATATAGTCAAGTGAAGGCAGTAGAGGGTGCTGTGGATTCATAATACAGCATGTCTGTAGAAGATACATAGGTTATAATGTTCTTAGACTTTTTGTCCAAACCTCTCACCCTGAATATAAAACTTTGGCACATTACTGGTTCCACACCTTTGTGCTACAGACATGAATGATAACTCAAATTATATCTTGTAGAGAAGGTGTGATATTATTATTTGGCTAAGCACTTAGGAGACAATAAAAGGTGGTGATGTCTCAAAGGATGGGCAAGTTTTATTGGAAAGGTGTGACACTAGCCAAAGTGGTCAGATGTAAAGATGTCACCACAGAAGCATCCATCACAGGCTGGGAAGCCATGTGCGACGGATGTCCAGCGTTTGGCACCTGGACTGGTGCACAAACTGTGTGGCACATAAATCGCCAGTAACTGCTTGCAGTCCTCTTGGCTCTGGAAGCCTTTCGATCAGACGTGCAAAGGTCTCACGTTTTGATTCGTTCAGACAGCACTGTAGTTGTGGCTTATACAAACCACCAAGGAAGAGTTCGGTCATGACCAATGATGAACCTGGTGAGCCGAATTCTCCTCTGGAATGAGTCATGTGTCCTATTAATAAACCTCAGCTAGCTCAGAGGATTTGGGAGGTATTCGGGGAAGTTTAGGTATACCTGTTTGTCTCCCTGGAGACAATGCATTGTCGCCTCTGGTAGTCCATGACATTAGCTCCTCTAGGTTTGAATGCCTTTGCTCACAGCAAATATGCATTTCCCCCTGTCCGCTTGCTACGTAAAGTTTTGTGCAAGATATGAGGAGACAAGGAAATAAACTGATATTAGTTGCACGAAATTGCCTCACAGCCACTGGTTCCTGAAGGTGATAGAGCTGTTGGATGTTCCCCTCTGGGACCTCGAGGCACGATCTGGCATCCTCAGGCGAAAATACATGTCTGGCCTCTGAACGTGGCACATCTGACACAATAGGGTTGTCACAACCAGTGCTAGGCAGTGTACTACAGGCCCGGGCCCCTTACCAAGGGACCATTGCTTTAAAATGGTCACTTTTTTCTGATTGGTGTTTCTTTCGGGGTGAGGACCCATCGCATTGCCCTGTGCAGGCAAGACTCTGCTTTCTGCAAGAGTGTTTGGATGCAGAACTTGAGCATAGCCTTTGTAAAAATATAAAGCAAAACATAATATGTGTAAATAAAATGTTTTGTAATTTCCCGATATTCTTGATCATCATCTGTCAGTGACTGCAATGGGTATTTGTCAGATATAATCGATATCCGATTTCAGTCTTAATTGTTTTAGTGCAAATGATCAGAAAATTGTCTGGGGGCAGTTGCTTTGCATGATGGAACTTGTTATATAAGACAGTAGATGATTGACAAGCAGTTGTCATAGTTGTATGACAGGTCGTGCTTTGATAGTGATTGCTATTTATTTTCTGTGCTTTTACAGTATCTGCAATCATTGATATGAAGTAATCAAATCACTTCATTGTGACCAACATATACATAAGTGTTACAATAAACAGGGTTGGGAGGGTTACTTTTGAAATGTATTCCACTACAGATTACAGAATACATGCTGTAAAATATTATTTGTTACAAATTCCATTAGATTACTCAAGGTCAGTAACCTACTCTAAGTACTTTGGTTTACTTCTTCAGCACTGGTAGATTTTTCACTTGATTTGACTATTAAAAAAGCCAGTACATTAAGACAAAATACACATGTTAAACATACATTCTCTGAAAAACTTTACATTTTATCTTGTTTAAAGGATATTTTGATATTTTTACAGGAAAATAATACCAATTGTTTTATCAAGAATATGATTTTTGCCCTAATATCAAAAGTCTTAAAAGAAAAAAAGAAATTATTATCTAGTGTGAATTCTCTTGATATAAAAATATGATCGTGCCTGGTAACATTTTGTGGCAGTGGAGGCATAGTCGGGCGTCCATCCGGAGAGAAAGCGGTAAGGGCGCTTACACCTGAGCTAGATTATGTCTAACACCTGTTTCTATTTCCGGTGATCATGGGGAGTCCGGCATATAAATGGCCACGCCACTAGCAGAGAGGCAGAGGGCCTGCACAAGGGAGCCTACAGTGCTCATGGAAGCTAATGAGTTTATGTCCATGAAGCTAATGATTTTGGTGCCTACGTGCCTCTGAGACTTTTGAGTTTGTGAATCTGTAAAGTATTGGAGTGGCTGATTAAAATCCTTACCTGAGTCTGGAAAAACCAGCTTCCCTGTGTCCTCCTTCCCTTCTGTTTGTGGAGTCCCTTGCACATTTGCATATAAAATTGCTAGAAATAGCATTTTATCTTGGCGTAAAGTTGACAATTTACCCAAGGTTTATTTCTATTTCTTCTGCTTCAAAACATACTTCTCTGTCTGCTCGTATGAATGTAACACCATAAGAAAGTGTTTCACCACTGTTCAAATGCACTTTGGATCGCATCATTTAAATGTATAAATGTTTTCCATCTGAAAGGACTAAATATTAAATTAAACAAATGACAATAAAATACTAGGTAATCTCGTCAGTAATAAAAATACTTTATGAATGTAACTTTATTCTAATTACCAATGATTTAAATTGTAACTTTAGTGGAATGCAGTTACTTATATTTTGTATTTTAAATACGTAATCCCATTACATGTATTCTGTTAATCCCCAACCATGCAATGAGTAGAAAAACTTGGATGTGTAGTCCATAGCTGTCACAGTCTGTCTCCCTCATGTTTCCCAAGCTCTCTTATTTTGAAGTTTTCCCCCGGACTACTTTTCCCATTGTGCACTGCCCTCATAACTTCTATCTGTTTCCTATCATCCTCACCTGTCCTTTTTTATTAATTCCCGGTCAGTTCTTATATTGCAATTTTGTTGTTTCGATGTATCAATCCCTTGTTTAATAACTTCCACTCCAGCTTCTTTTATAAAATATCTTAAGGTACTCCTGCAACTCCTCTCTTCCTCTCCCAAGAACCCAACGTTACAAAAGAGCTGACTGCACAAGATGGATGTGCCTGCTGGCATCAGCTCCTCCTCCTCGAGCAAGGGGATGGTCCAGTTGAGGATCCGTGAGTTTTTAAAACTGGTGAATTTATTGCACTTTATGACCACTCTCTGGTTGTTTTCTTAAGGACTGGACTTAATAGTGCACTAAAGGAGCTCAAGCCTCCGGCGGATCCTAACTGGACACTACTCGAGTTTATGGAGGTGGCGTTACAACTTTGCGGCTCACCATTCACTGTGGGTGTGGAGGATGAGGACTTTGAATCTCCTCCCATAGTGGACATCCTCCAGCCTGCCACAGCTCCTCCCTCGAAGCATGCCATGGCTCCTCCCTCAACGCCTGCCACGGTTAACAAGCCTGTAGCCTCGACCATCCCAGTGCTAATGCCTGTTGCCTCTACCCCTGGTTCCTTCCCTGACTACCCTTCTTCCTCCGCTGGTTCCAGTCAGCGTAATGGACACCCTGGATCTGACCAGTGCCCTGGCCCGTCCTCCTCTGCTGGCTCCACTCAAGATATTTCCTCCTCCTTCTGGTCAGCTGGCTCAACCTTGGCCCTTGGCCCTCTGATCCCTAATCAACACCTCGACTCTACGTCCCCTCGTCTCCACCATGGGCCATCAGCCTATCGGCATCACTGGGGTCCATCGTACCTCCAGCTCCGCCTTGGACCATCAGTCACCTGGTTCCGCCTTCAGCTCCACCAGGGACCTCTTTCACTCCAGCTCCGCCTTGATCATCCAATTCCGACAGCTTCCAGTTCTAGCGGGAAGACTAGCAGCTGTACATCATCGCACCATTAGCTGGGAAGTTCCTAGCCATCACATTGCTGTTTCAGTGTGCTAACACGGTAACCTCCACCACCTGTTGAGTCCCGTCCTGCACGGGGGTAGGCTCCTCACCCCTGCCTCCTATCTCCGGCAGGATATGACGGTTCCGACTGCAACTTCTTCGGACTGCCAGACGGGCTCTACGCCAAAGAGAGACATTACTTTTCTGTTTTATATTCATCAAATAAATGTCATCTTAAATTTCACTCAAGTCTGCAAGTCTTCCTGATAGAAGTTCTTGTATTGCAATGTTGTGTTGTTTCGATGTATTGATCCCTTGTTTGATATCTTCCACTCCAGCGTCTATTATTAAATACCTTAAGTTACTCCTGTGACTCTTCCTCTCCCAAGAATGTTACAATAGCAATGTAGTAAAGTATAAACTGGAGAATGTAATGAACACATAATGTACATAATAAACAATATTCAGAATGCATACAGTATAAACATAATACACAGATTTACAAAATGTACAAAGAACCTAAAGTTGAAGTGTGTAATTTATGTGGCACTAGCGTCACAAATTAAATTGTAAAAATTATTTGGAAATGGTTTTCCCAAACACTACCCCATCTAGATAGCCCCGCCACAAATTCACACTGTTGTTTGAGCCAATGGTGCTATGTCACACTGATTGGGATACTCAAGCAAACAGAGCAATGTTTTAAAGGCACCTCAGAGTTGCAGTGGTATACTTTGCTGGGAAATCAACCTACAAATTGCTTATTTATAGTCTCTGGAAGCTTATAGACTTAAGCTAGAAAAGGAGAAAGTCTTTTAACCTGAACCCATTTAAAAACCCTTCACATTTAAAATAATTTGTTATAATCAGTATTAAATCAGCTTACTTTACATTCTCTTTCTCTCTGTCTACCTCTCTCTGTCTTTTTCATTGATTTTATAGAACAATGAAAAAGAGACAGCCCTGCATTGTGCAGCTCAGTATGGTCACTCGGAGGTTGTCCGTGTATTGCTTCAGGAGTTGACGGACCCCAGCATGAGAAACAGTCGAGGGGAGACGCCACTGGACTTGGCCGCCCTGTACGGCCGTCTGCAGGTGGTCTGCATGCTACTGAGCTCCCATCCCAATCTCATGAGCTGCAACACACGCAAGCACACGCCTCTCCACCTTGCTTCAAGAAACGGCCATCATGCTACCGTTCGAGTGATGCTAGAGGCTGGCATGGACGTTAACTTACAGGTCTGTGTATGGGTTGCCATATCCTTCCCCTTTATAATCCTTAGATCTGTTCCTAAACCTAGCGTGCCTCCTCACTGCCTACTGCCTAGGTAGGCAGCTGCCTTCTAAAACAAATTTGATCTATGTGCACTGTTTTTTTTGTGGTTTTATATGCAGACCATTGGGCCGCATCTCGCTGTTTTTTTCATTATCTCGTGTTGGAGCGCCGCTGTTTTTATGATGTGTCATGTTAAAAATAACTTTAAACTTAAAAAAAAACATGTGACACTTGTGTTCTGTTCAATTCTTTGTGTAGGCTGCATCGTAACCCAAATGGAATGTCATAATTGACCATTTTGCAATGCTTTATGTAGGCAGCAACTCTGCATGCCACAAATAGTGCTCCGCATGAGAAAATTGACTTGCAATCGTTAACGAATGAAAATCGATTAAAAATAACTAGATTTAAATGATTTCCTTCAATCAAAAAATTATTTAAGAAAAGTTAGATTTTTGACTGACTAACTGTTCTAATGCACACTAAAATGTCAACATCGGAGAAAAATTCCTTACTTTAGAAGGAAATGTGAAAACATGAAAAGTATGTGCATGCAGCCTATTGTTTAAATATAATTTAAAGAAATACACTTAAGAAATGTGAGTACTGGTATTTTCCTCTTAAAATATATATATATATATCTATCAATAAGCTTAACTGATCAAATTATTACTGACAAATAATCAATCATCAATTATTCATTAACATCCCTAGTTCTGATTGAAATATAAGGTAATTAACATTTGACATTTATTTTGGCTCATCTTCCATCTTGTATTTTCACTGAGCAATGTATTCTGGGATTGCCTTTTCTGCAAAGGATACATGCAATGCTACCTTAGAATTTGACCAAACAGGTACAGTATCTTATGAGGCAGCCAAATAAGTTTTCTTTCTTTTAGCAGGTGGTGGCAAAAGATAATTTTTGTGTGTAATATGAGCCAGTTGGTGACATAAAGTGAATCCGTTAGTCGTTGTTTACATAGGACAGCGCTCCATGATCGCTCGTATTACTAATACATTGCCAAAGCTAGGAAATGGCTTTAAACAGCTTTAAACGGACAACTGCAGGAATAAGGCTCATCACAGCTGAGAGACACAACTGATTTATTACAGAACTCAAGGTGCTTACCATTTAAAATAGCTGAGGACATCACTGTTTCTATAGTGAATGACTCTTGCACACTGGCTACCACGAAAAATGGAGGAATACCCCCACTTGGATGTCTACTTTCCACTGAGAAAGCTGATCTTCAGAAAGCTGACAGTATCTCTGATTGGGTGTGGCAACAGGTGATTGCACAAGCTCCATCTCTCTTTCTCTCTCTCTCTGTCCCTCTTTCTCACACACACACACACACACACATCCATCCATCTATCATTGTTTATCCAGTGACTTGTTAGAAACGGCACAAGCCGTGATACTTTTTCTGAAGTGACGTTTTTGAATTACTAATGAAGGCTTGGACACATAATTTGTTTTGAACCAGCTATGGCATATTCTGATCCGTCGCATAAGAAAGTAGTTCCATGCACAAATGCGTTTTTATGACTGTACTCAGTTTTTCCTAATTTTTAAAAATGTACTTGATCATTGAATTGTTGTATATAAGCAATATCACACTCTTAATCATGCTATATGGTCAGTAGGGTATCACTGTTGTGATTCACATCAGTGCTGATGTAGGGCCATATCGCACTTTTGCTCATATGATATATAGATCTGCTCGCTGCTTCTCAATTCCTGGAAGTCCAGCGAGAGTGAATCAATTTCCTCCTCCTGGTGACATCAATAACTATTTGCCATGGGAAACTGGACAGGAAGCGCTCCTCATTGAGAGATTTCATTTTCAGATGTCAGCACTGAACTTCATTCAGAACTTTGAAACACAGACTCTTTAGCCGGATCTGGACTAAACAGTGATCTGGACTGCATCTTTGCTTCAAGTGAATGGATGAATCATTCATTTGGGCTTGGTGTGTTCTTAAAGAATGTGCTTTCTCTGAGTAAGTAAACACAGAAGCTGCAAGCATACTTTTTGCATAGATATACTATATAATTTGAAGTTGCATTATTGAATATGCATTATTCTCTGGGTTTGAGCAAACAGCACTAACTGCACTTATGGTCATTGTTTGGTGTAAGTTTATGTAGCTGTTTGAGCTTGCTCTCTTCAACCTTTCTCTGAGAATTGTGAGCAGGCTTAGGGGGTGTTCACAGGATGCATCTTTGTGTTCAAAAAACAGCTAGACAGACCGCAACTGAATAAAACAGAACACAGGGGTCTCAAGACACATTTTTGAAAGTTGAACTGCTTTAAACATGACAACATCTTCGAGCCAATGGACACTTGAATTTATACTACCTCAAAAGATAATTTTCCAGTGCACAAGTGCCCTTAAATGCAACAGGCTTGCCACAAGATGCTGTTTCAGTGTTTTTCAGGCCAAGGACCCCTTGGTGGATGGTGATCTCCTTTTATGCTGGTCCCTATTTATGCCATATGTAGTGCTGAATGTTCTTCCCAACAATTCAACCTTAGTTTCATCAGCCCACAACATTTTTTCCCAGTAGTGTTGTGGAGTGTCAGAATGGTCTCTGGCAAACTTCTGGCACACAGCAATGTTTTTGCTGGAATGCAGCGTCTGCCTGTTGGAAGTTTTCCATATACTAGGCATGGTGTCAGCAACCTTTATGACATGGAGTGACAATTTTTATTTTTCTGGTTAAAGGCTGTGCCGACAATTATTATATAATCATGATCCTTCATGCGAGTTTTCACAGAACATCTTGTGAAAGTGCTTTAATGAAAGAAGTCACAAATTTGCTTATTTGATTACTGGTCACTAAACTGAGTGGAATCTAAAATATTTTGGAAATGATGTCATACGTTTTTCAAAATCTCACAGAGAGGTAATCACTAGTATGCAGTCAATAGCGATAGAGGAGCAGGCTATTTAATTGATAAGAAGTTTTTCGTGCATGCATTCCAATCTACATCTTAATGTAATCCTTCCTCATGATAGTGCAGTGTGTTTTCATCAGCTGTATGGGAGAATAAACACTATTAAAGTGTGACGAGACTTGCGCTGCGCGAGCCATTCGCGCGTCTCAAGTCGACCAAATTTTTAGCCCTTTTCAGTGAAACACACCTGCAAAATCCTAAAACTTTATTTCCAAGTGTTTTATGTTTTCTCTTTTAATGTAATTTTGAGTTTGACTGGTTTAAGGGTGTACCTGTATGCTGGGTTTGAAATCTCAAGGATTAATAATGGTGTTTTCCTTAAACATCACATGTTGTTCTGAAAGCAAAAAGCTTGCACATGCTGCAAGCCTTTGAGTCATCTTGGCTGGACAGACTCTTATAGGTGGAGTAGCCACAGTACTAAATCGTCTCCATTTATAGACAGTTTGTCTAACTGTGGACAGATCAATATCTAATCTTTTCGAGATAACTTTGTAACCCATTCCAGCTTTATGCAAAGCAACAATTCTTAATTGTAGGTCTTCTGAGATCTTTTTTGCAATGCATGGTCCACATCAGCAGATGCTTCTTTTAAATAGCAAACTCAAAATGTTTGAGTGATTTTTTTTTTTTTTTTTTTTTTAAGTCAAATTAGCTCTAACCCACACCTTCAATCTCGTTTCATTGAATGCCAGTTTTGCCAACTCCTCACTCTAATTAGCTTTTTGTTGATCTCACTAGGGGTTCATACACTTTTTCCAACCTACAGTGTGATTGTTTTAAAGATGTATTCAATTTGTACAAGAACAATAAAATAATTTGTGTCATTAGTTAAAACAGATTGTGATTGTTCATTATTGTAACTTAGATGAAGATCAAACCAGATTTTAAGACAAATGCAGGTCATTCCAAAGGGTTCATACTCTGTTGCCACTGTAGCTAATCCTTAGCTAATTAACTTATTGAAGTTAACATATTGCATTTTGTTTAATGCATATTTTGACATTTTTTCACAAAGATTTGTTTGAGATCAATCAATAACTGCCGGACCCCCTAGGGGTCACAGCCCGCACAGTTGAAGGACCCTGAGATAGGCCAGCAATTAAAAAATGGTCAAAGTGTGTAACGGACCCTAGGTAATATTACATGAAAACATGATCTTAATTGATCAATCCAGACTCTGTCTGGAGGATCCCTGTTGTCCAGATTAATGACATGGCATTTTTTCTCAGGAAATAAAAGAAAGTTTTACGATGTTTTAAAACTTATAAGACTGTCCTTTTCTCACTTGGTAAAACAGTTAAAAAAACAGTATACAACTTTTGCACAGAGGTAGTTTTGGACAAAGCACTTTGTCCCCCTTGGCGAACATGAATGCTGTTTTTGCAAGAATATGATGTGCAATACTGTATTAGGTGTGAAGTGCAGGACTGTAAGTTACACAGTAATTAGTCCCTGCAGGTCTTGGGTGTCAAGTGCTGTCTCAAGGTGGCCTATTAAAATGACTACAGTCAAATGTGCAAGAAGCTCTCGCATTTACTCGATCACTTCCCTGCAAAGTTCTCTGCCAGTCAGCTTCATAAATTAACAGCGCCATTGCTGTAAATTGTAGAACACTGAATTAATGTTTCTAGAGCTTAATTGGCTGTAGTTAAGTACTTTGCAGTTTGAGCGTGTTATAAAATACTCTGTCAGTAGCCCCAGTAGACGACTTAATCTCATAGATAGATTGTGAGAGATGTCTTTCCGAAGCAACAGCAGAGATGTCGTAGATTCTAACTGCCATTCTCTTCTTTATGCGAGGCATTTGTGCTTAAAATATTGAGTTAAAGGTTGTATTTCTCCCTCTCTCAGACTGAAAAAGGGAGTGCTCTCCACGAGGCTGCCCTCTTCGGAAAGATGGATGTAGTTCAGCTCCTGCTCGACTCAGGTATGTCTCTCTGAGTGTTAAAGAGAGGGTTATTTATGTCTTGAAGGGCCATGGTCTGTTTAAACTTCCTGTGTGACCTGTGACCTTACAACTTCCCTGTCAATGCCAGCTATGGAACAGGAAGTGGGGATTTGGGAATTTCCTTTTGTAGGGAAAGGGCGTGGTGTCTCCACTGTTGCAGTTTTATTGTTGTGGAAATTTTATATTCTGGGAAACATTCAGTTCTGTGTTTTGTCTTGTTTTTTGTCCTAAATACGTACTTTCTCAATCTCTCTTTTGATAAAGTTGGATAAACGTAATACATGCAAATGTATGTTTCTCTCTTTTTCTCAGGGATTGATGTCAACATCAGAGATTACCAGGGAAGAACTGCTCTAGAGATACTGAGAGAGCACCCGTCTCAGAAATCACAACAAACCTCTTCTCTTATACAAGGTAAAGTGTTGCCTAGACTCACACACACATTGAACTTTTTTGAAGCGTATAAAGCTCCAAAACACTCATACACACTCACATACACGTGCACAGGCTGATAACGGAGTGTGTTCTTGGTGGAGATCAGAAGGTGGATGCTTGCAGTCTGATAAAGTTAATTTGAGGAAGTTTGTGTTAGATTGAGAACAATGGCGGTTTACCGTGTGTGAGAAATCCTTTGTCTCTGACATACTCAAAACAAAACCCTCACTGTGAATACTAACAATACGGTGTCTTCACTAGAGCATAAGAGTTGGAGCAAAAGTAGAAAACGTGGTTTATAGTGTGCAAACGATTTCTACTTGATCTTTTGAAATTATAAGTTTAATGTACTTTGAAAAGATACTTTAACTTGCAGATTTAACTTGCAGAACTCCAAAATGTCTCCCCCTTAGTTAGTAGTAAAATCATTGCTACATCCTTATGCAACTATTTGACCTAAGACAAATGACAACATTAACACATGACCACCGATATTCCCTTGCAAAGAATACCTATTTTAAATTGAAAGTCCACCAAACTTTTACTTTTTTTTAGCTGTGGATATCACCTGCCTTTATACCAACAGGATCCCAACATCCAGATAGATTGACACATTATAGATTGTTTTGAATCTGTCACAGTGTAATGAGACTTTCACTGACCGCTGCCTACATCCTTAGTCAATTTCGTATTGACTGCAAAGACTCTTAATCAATAGCCTTACAATTTAATCATTATGATCACAGTCTTAACATTTAAAACATCTGCTCACTTAATCTATTCAATGAATACATGACTTTCACACAGTATATATAAAAATAGTATTTTTTCAGATTTAACGCATTAACGCATGCAATTTATTTGAAACACGTAATTGTGATTATCGCATTTATATTTAATACAGCATAAACACTGGTGTAATTGCATTGTTATACACCTGTTATTACTTTTGGCCATTTCTATTATTGTAATATATTAGATTATTGTAAAATCTTTTTATCTCCTTTTTTTATGAACTGCCCAGACTAATGCTATTTCCGCAGGAGATTTTATCATACAGAACAGACATTTATTGTGTGTTGCAGAGTTGTTGGCCACTTGAGTGTTTGAATCCAACGCTTCATCCTTCTTTTAAAAAAACACACCCTCATAAAAGAATATAATGTGGTTATCTGGTTGTGAAATTAAATTATTTTTATCTCTCATGTTGTTTCCATCCACTTTATACCCAGTGTTATACATTTCTGAGGGTAGTGAATATGCAGTCTTGGGAGTTAAGAACTCCTATGACTCCTCAAAAATGTCTTCCTTTGACAAATATGAAGTCTAAATCACCCCAGCCTTTCTCTAAATACCCTTTTATCCTACAGGACAGAGGCAACATTAAAGTTCTCCTCCCTGCCTCTGTGGTCCTCAGTACCAGAATTCCAGTATCCACAGCGTGAAGGAATGTCAAACTCACGGTTGCTGTGGTTTTATAATCTACAGTCTTTGACAGGACACTGAAACTATTGTTGTTTCCACTGTGATCATGTGGCTTGTGCCGCGTATAGTTGTTTAGGGCTATAATTACAGCTGCCACAAGCATTTCACTTTTCACCAACATAAAATGCATGTTTTTAAAGGAGGGAGAGGGAGGGAAGACTGAAAGAAAGGGGAGAGGGAAACAAGATACGAGAGACAAAAGATGAAAGTGACTGTAAATAATGTAAATTATTTCCTAAGATGAAAGAAGAATATTGAACTCATTGAAGGTTTGAGAGAGGAGACGTTGGCATCTTATCAGTATTTCATTTCCTGGTTCCACACTAGATATTTGCTTGCTTCCATTCAGGTCCTGTGTCTAATCAGGCAACCTAGCTTTAAATGTGTATGTTTGTGTACATACTGTGAATTAATAGCTCTCTCTCTCTCTCTCTTTCTCTCTCTCTAGATTATATTATGTTGGATTGTGACAAAGGGAACTGCCAAGAAGAGCCATTACGACAGCATCCAGTACCAACACCACGCACATCAATACCCTCACCTGTCCCCTCACCATCCCTACAGCATAAAAGTACGAGTTTGTGTGCTTAATCAGACTTAACGTGACTTTCTAAAATGGATGAAATAACTAAAATAAAATAGATCATTAACTAAAAATGAGCTAAATAGCTACATCTGAACTTTTAGATAAAATGTTTTGTTTGCAATTATTAAGACACTTTTAGTTACTCATTCATTACCTTCAGTTCATTATATTGCATTTAACTGCTTAGTGCGCCACCCTGTAGTGATGTGATTGTATTACAGCACATTGTCTTCTGTGTTGTTTTTCTCTGTCAAATCATTATTCTGTATAATCCAATATTTGCATAATTAAATTTCTTAAAAGCTTACATTTTTAATTAAATGATATTATTCTGCTTATTATTTTCACATGAGTAACACAAATAGTGACATAACAGACTGTATGTTTAACATGATCACTGGCTGGTCATTATAAGTTCAAAATATAGACAGCAGCGCCCCCTAGTGATGAATGTTTGCAGTGCAGGGTAGTATCACTCATTCCTTTGTGGTCTGAATTATTGCTGGATTTGCGTCTTTCATTCCAGCTGTGGCAGCATTTTCATAATGATCAAAGGTAAACTTCAGAGTTTGCCAGCCACAAAACAACACATCAGCACACCATGGAGCTGCATGCCAGAAAACAAGCAATTGTCTCCGCTTATAATATATTGATAAATGGAGAAGGGAGAAAAGAATGAATAAGAGGAGTTACAGAGGGAATAGGTCTCAAGATGAACGCTATGTAAATAAACATTTAAATACAGTAAAAGCTGTTACAGAGAATATTGATGTGCCTTTGATATAAAACCTGGAATTGGGGAACCTGGGGAAAATTGTGTTGTCCAGGCCTGGAAAAGTTGTGGAAATGTATTATGAATATACATTTTCTAGTTTGCTCTAAAATTAATATTTAGAGTATTTTTATTGGTCTAATTATTATTATTTTTTTTCTATCCTATGCATTTAGCACAATCGACTATAAAAGTATTAATAAAAAAAGTGTGGGGACTTGATATAATGATACACACACACACACACACACACACACACACACACACACACACACACTCAACTTCTGTACATTTGACCAAAAACTCATTATTCATGAATTTAAATTCCTCATTCGTCTTCTCTCTCTCACCTTCACTTTGCAGATGAGGCAGTGACAGGGGAATTGTCCAAGTTGCTTGATGAAATAATGGTCTGTCGTGATAAGGATTGCTCCTTTGAAGAGCTTTGTCAGACCATCTCTTCTCACTCTCAGTCCATGGAGAGCTTCGGAAGTGGGCGGCTTTCTGACGAGGAGCGAAACGGCACTCTCACTCGAATAAGCAAGGTGTGTTTTGGGGAAACATGTAGCATTTTTGGCTGATCTTAGAACCGTTATGCATGCTGGTTCTAGATTTGAAGTGAGAATTGTGTTATGTAATCTCATCGTATGAAATCCCTTTAAAATAAATATACAACATGTTTGCATTTTCATTGAAAAAAATCAATAACATCAATCCATCAATGTCAGGAGGTCATAATGAGCTTTGAACTAAGAGGTGTTTAATGTTGATGCAGTACCTCCCTCTGTCCAATAGAGGGCAGGCTCTAACACAGGTTGCAGTGCTGGGTATCCCTCAGTTTATGTAATCTCATAAATACATATTTATAGCTCTAAAACAGCCCCATTTCTGTTTGCCAGATTTAATCACTGACGTTATTTAACACAAATAGAATCTTGTTTTTGACTTCATATTGCGGCTTGAACACGTCAGCTGATGGAATGAATTTCGTCTTATGGAAGGGACAGATAAAGTGCACATTAAATGCAGTATTGAGTTAGCTGAATGTATGTTGTAGGTTATCTGTCACAGTGATCACTGGATCACGTTCTGCTCCACTGCGTTTGGTGTTTCAATACAATCAAATCTATTTATGCCAGGTCAATCAATCACAAGTCTGCAGAGTCCAGATAAACAATCACAACAACTCTCTCGAGCCATTAGGATCAATTCTAGTCACATGTCAAAAACTCATGGTCAAGTCTTTTCTGATGTGGCTGAAGGGGGTGTGAGTTCTTATGAGTAACTAATATAAAAGGATTCTGGTGAGAGGCACACCTGCCAATGGCAAAAATAGTAAGTTCCTTCAACATCAGTCATTTTGAGTTTTGAACTCTCTCACCAGCTTATTTAATTGATCTACTAATAATGTCTAACCGACTTTTTTATAGAAATCATTATGTTTCGTAAATACGCACAATTGAATAATATTTTCATAATCTTTGTATAATTTGACAAAATTCCAGCTTGTTTGGAAGTGATCAGTGTTGGGTGTAATCTTATTACAGGTTCTAATCTTGTTACTGTAATCTAAATACTTCTTTAGCCATAAAGTAGTGTAACATATTATAGTTAAAATTATTGTAATCCGATTACATCTGTAAAAACGCCAGCTTGCTGGCCTAATGCGGAATCCAGCGAAGTGGTGAAGGTATCTGCATGTTCGTCTTTTTCTTGCATGTGTGGCTGTAGCATCGTAATTAGTTCATAGTCCATTATTTATTTGATCTGACTCCAATTATAATAAACCTCTAATGTTGTTTGAGATTCCAATTATTATTATTATTATTATTATTAATCATCAGTTGAGATCTTCTCTAGATTTGAATACTTGATTATTCTAGTTAATTCTATACATTTACATTAGACTCGTTCATTTGGATTCCTGTTAGTAGAGTCTACTCCAGGTTATACGTGATCATTCCACAAACTGGCCGGTTTTGGGTCATTCTCCAGAGGTATTTGACTTAATATTATTCGGACAAGTTGCTCCCTGCATACTTTTATTGAAATAATAGTTTTGTTTAGTCCCCCTAGATCTGCATGCACTTAATTAAAATAACACTACTCTCAACCAGATGAGTGACTTAAACTACCTGGATAGGCCGACCAACGCTACCATATCCAGATAGTACTTTTAATTAGTCTCCATAGTTTCCTATCTACGCTTGGCTGGAGTAATGGTCTTCCACATCTCTTTCTGTCCTTGTTAGAGCCAGTTGTCCTTTGTCTTTGAAGACTGTAGTGTACACCTTTGCATTAAATCTTAAGTTTTTTTGGCAATTTCAAGCACTGTATAGCCTTCATTCCTCAAAACAATGATTGACTGATGAGTTTCTAGAGCTAATATTGACCTTAAGACATGCCAGTCTATTGCATACTGTGTCATCTCAAAAACAAACACAAAGACGATGGTAAGCTTCATTTAACAAACCAAATAGCTTTCAACTGTGTTTGATATAATGGAAAGTGATTTTCTAATATTAAATTAGCAATTTAACATGATTACTCAAGGGTAAGATGTTGCAGTGGAAATGGGGTCCATCTAGATTTGATCAAAAATGACTTTTTCAAATAGTGATGGTGCTGTTTTTACATCAGTAATGTCCTGACTATACTTTGTGATCAGCTGAATGCCACTTTGGTGAATTAAAGTATCAGTTTCCTTCCGAAACAGCAACATCTGTACATTATTCCAAACTTTTGGCTGCCAGTGTACATAATTACCAAATATAAATAATGAAGACCTGCTAAAGATTTTCCAATTCAGTTTTAATGAAACATGTACAAAAATAACCTTCATGTACAAAAATAAATAAAGTTAAAATATGTTTGAATAAAAATCAACCCCTGGCACATGAACATGCCCAAAGTTGAAGAAACATATCTGTCCCATTGACAAAGGAATTCATTATTCATTTTTCAATTGCAATTTTCAAGCAAATGTCATTGTGTTACATACTGGTGAATATACTATACAGTACAAAAAAAAACATCAATCATTTTGTTCCTCATATTTTGTGTCTCATATAGAGTTCAGGATTAACAACAACAAATGAAATACACTTCCCATTTTCCTATTGGCTTCCTATTTTTAGAACTAGCCTTTTACAATTGGTTGGCTCAAATCAGATAAATTTGTTTTATTTGTACTCCTATGTGCTGCTTGGCAAGTGTTAATTTTGGACCCTGGCTGCTCAAGCGAGAGGAATACACTTATCTTAATCTTGTGTTGTGGTGGCATGGCCTGAGATCAGTATCTATACCTCCGCCTGTGTGTACTCCTGTTCATTGTATGTAATTGTATATATCTCACCACTCGGCTGTAGCTGCCCACTCCCCCGTTGCCCCCGGCGATTGAAGAGGAAGAAAAGAGCTGCAGTCCATCAGGCCTGTGGGAGGCGCTCACTCCTTGCAACGGCTGCAGAAACCTGGGCTTCTCTCAGGTACACAAACTCACTTTTTTTGCCCGTTCATACCCTCCTCTTCATCTTTTATCTGAGGATGACTTAGTCAATATTTATTATGCTTCATTTAAATATTTATATTCATTTTCATTCTAACGTCTATATGCCAGTTAAATCAGGTATGTCTTTAGAAGTCAAAGCATGTTGCTATGGTAACTTTAGCCAACCAACCAAAATTATCTTCATAGACTTTTTGGGCATCTAAAAGATGGTCTTTTATCTTAAATTCTGATTGTGGATGAAAAGGTGAATGAAGAAATTAATAGATTGAGACTTTAAGTCACACTAATAAATGTCTGAATATCATAGCTTTAGATACAGAAAAATAACGTATTTTTGCTTGAAAATGGTATATGCCACTTGTTTGGTTACACTTTATAATAAGGTTACATTTATTAACATTATTTAACATGAACTACCAAAAGTTGTATAGGTTAACATTAGTTAATGCACTATGAACTAACATGGACTTATAATGAACAATTGTATTTTTATTACCGTAACTAACATTAACAAAGATTAATAAATGCTTTATTAAACTTTTATGCAAGGAATGTGCTCATGTTGTTTTGCCACCCACAAACACACAAATCTTTGACTGTGGCCTCATGCTAAGGCGTCTTACATTATGCCAGATTAAGGAAGAGGTATCCCCTTCCTTCAGACAGGAAGTGTAATTATCCCATAGGAAGTGTAATCATGTCACACGCTGATCCACCCACCTGCACCATGCGAGGAGACCTCCCGCAACCATGGAAACAGGGATGTTCAAGTGAAGGTGCCAACAGGCTGGGGGAGGAGACAATTCAGTTTCAGAAAGAGTTGGGGTTCCTTGAGATGAAAGTGATACTTTTGCACCCTCAAACAAACCCTGAATTCCGTCACTGGCTCTATTCCGCAGGGAGAGGGATGCACGTGCATTCCAAGGGGGTCTCATAGTTGCTAGGAGACACAGAATTCATAAAGTGCAAGGCGTGGGATATCCACCCACCCCCAATTGACAGATATGAGTCGCCATCAAAACAGGTGCGTCACAGCACTGTGAAATAACATCCAGAGAAAACATCCAGAAAGGGAGAGGGAGAGAAAGGCTGGGCATCTGCTTTCAAAGCCTCTGCTTTCTCATTCAAGCTGTTCTCCACCATTCCTCTCTTTTCTTTTCTTTATTAAATCTCTTCATTTTCTTGCTTTTTTTTTTATTCATTCTGGTTCTCGCTGTCCATCTTTTACTATAACATCATATACTACATGACCAGAAGTATGTGGACACCCCGTTCTAATTATCATGTTGGGCTATTTCAGTCATTCCAGTGAAAATAAATCTTAGGCCATATCCACACTAATCATTTTTCAGTTAAAACCCCATATTCTGTTTCCTAATGTCATAGTTTCCCAAAGTATGCAGTACTAGAGATCAGTTTTGAAAGTCGCAATTTGGGTGGAGGAAAAAACAGTTCCAGTGTGGAAGAGAAGCATAAACATGGCTCATCTCTATTTTCAGATTCCTGTTATCATCTTTTTCCAAAGTACTCTCACTGAGCACTTTATTAGGAACACTATGGTCCTAATAAAGTGCCCTACATGTATGTAGTGCATCTGCCTCAAGCTTTAGCATGTTGTGTGTTCTGAGATTCTATTCTGCTCACTAAAATTGTACAGAGTGTTTATCTGAGTTACTGTAGCCTTTCTGTCAGCTCCAACCAGTCTGGCCATTCTCCATTGACTTCCCTCATCAACAAGGTGTTTTTGACCTGCAGAACTGCCGCTCACTGGATGTTTTTTGTTTTTGGCACCATTCTGAGTAAATTCTCAAGATTGTTGTGTGTGAAAATCCCAGGAGATCAGCAGTTACAGAAATACTCAAACCAGCCCATCTGAAACCAACAATCATGCCATGGTTGAAATCACTGGGATCTAATTTTTTCCCCATTCTGCATGATTTTATGCATTGCAATGCTACCACACTATTGGCTGAATCGTATGAATAAGTAGGCGTACAGGTGTTCCTAATAAAGTGCTCAATGAGAGTATGCTGTAATGGAGAGCTTTTTTGAAAGTAGTTTTCGGTGTAGGTAAACACTGTTCAAGTTTGAATGAGAAGTGTAAACGCAGCAAAATGAAAACACATTACATGTTAGTGTCGATGTGGACTTCATTACGAGATTCTGACTTTTCTGACGTCTTTGTAGAGCAGTATATGTTGTGCATGTAAAATCTGTGCCTGTGCATTTGTGGTTGTTTTTGCTTATTTCGTTGATTTGCACATTGCTTTTGCGTCTACTCCCATTGCTGCATTCAGGAAACATAATCTGCATACTGAAAACATCTTGTGATTCCAGATCAAAGTGAGTGTTTCCATTTTTAGCATCTGCTTTGTGATGTTTTTCTCTTTTCTTATCTTCAGCTTGCATATAGCATCTTTTAGTCATGAATTACTGGTCTGTATTTCACTGCATGTAATTTGGTTGGTCTTGTCCTGTTTATGGCTGCGTATTTTCACAAAACCCACTAATTGCCGTGTAAGAGGTCCGGGAAGTGTAATATTTCATGTGTATTGTCACTTGGTTTTTATAATTGTGGTGAATGGCTGTATATGTGTATGTGTGAGTGTGTATTAGAGGTAACATATGTCCCTTGCTCTTGCTGACTGCCCAGTGTGATTTAAGAGCTGAGCACGGACGCCGTTGGCTGTGTTTAATAGATAATTCTGAAAACAGTACATGAACAAGAATCCTAAACGACAGGCCATGTTTTATGAGCCACTTTAGAGCCAAATCCAAGAGATGGTGCGGAAGACAGGCCATACTGCAAATAAATGCACAGTCTCACTAAAAATGGAGTCAATGCAACATAAACACCTTATTAATTAATTAAACAAAATTGACTCGTTTTAGGAGCAATTTCACGAAGTTTCTTTTACCACCAAGATAAAAGCACATTAAAGGGATAGTTCACCCAAACATTCTATCATCATTTATTTACCCTCAAGGAGATGTTTGGAAGATTCACAGACTGTATGGAAAAAAAAACAATCACTTTCATTCCAGTTTTCTCCATACAATAAAAGTGAATGGTGACAGGCTGGAAGAAACTGTCCCTTTAAAATATTCCTTTATGCTTTTGTTTGTGCAGTTGTGCTCTTGAAACCAGTTATGTACAACATTAAAATTGCATTAAAGACCTCCATTCAACTTCTTTCATTCTTAGTGAGCATTGACGTTGTTGTCCTTGACTTTCCGTCTTGGTAATCATGTATGTTGGGATTATTCATTGTAATTTGAATATAAAAGAAAGCTTAGGCACTAGATATTCAATACAACTGGGTTCCCCTGAGTGATTGTTGTAAACGATTCCTTCGTCATTTTCCTTTTAATCTTCATCCTCCTCTGCCCTCTCTACTGCAATATAGCATAATCTCCTTTGCATACCCGTGACTCATATTTTAAATCTCAGATTCCTGACAGTGGCTTCATGTACCGAATGGGTTTCCGTGCTTCTTTCTAGGTGCTGAAAGCTAATTAGGTCAGCTAATGAATGTTAACTTCTTGCAGACTGTGCAGGCAGTGCGTGACAAGGTGATGTCAGTTAGTGCGGCATAACAACCTTCTCAGGAGAACAGTTATGCCATGTAGCCTATATCTTCTACATCTCAAAATGCCTTCAGTCTACCTACTAGCGCTTACTATCTGCTCTTAGTGTGTATGGTTGAATACCTTTAGTTTTTGCATCCTTGTCCTGCTCTTTGCCTCTATAGTGTGTTTTTCTGCATTGTCACTTACTTTTAAAGTAAGGCGAGTGAATAAGTTGGCCGGTAACTTTCATATGAACTGGAACATAATACATGCTCACTCTAGCAATAGTGCTTCTGTTCTGAATCTTAACATGGGTCTGATTAAAGCAAATAACACTAAATAACTATGTATGTAAGTTTATATATTTCTTGTCTGCAGCTAAACTAGTTCCATAAGAAGCCAAAGCATCAAACTCAAGTCCCTCTCTGCACTGCTGTAATACTCAAGTGCTGTTCTGTTTCTGAACAAACCAGTGATTTATGCCAGAATTATCCTCATTCACTTCCATTGTTTTGGTTATGAACGTTGAGTCTATGATTTAATGCCTCACATTAATAACATAATAGATTCTCATTTGTCTCCACCTACTGGCGTAATGATGTAATCTGCCAAAATGGTCACTGAATTAATCTTATTGGCGAATGGATTCAAAAAGGCTTGAGTCACTGGGATTAATCAAAATCTACACCACTATTTGGAAAGACGTGAACACAGACATGCGGAGTAATACAATTAAACAAAACAGTGCCCCAGTGCTGTAAAATTGGATATCAGCACTCTTGGAATCCAGCATGGCCAATCAAATTTAAGGTCATGAACTAACTGTTGTATAAATAACATTATAACATCCGGTCCTGGAAGCTGATTAGTCAACATCCATGCTTTATTCATGATAAAACAGCTCTGACCTCTATATTCCAGCTGACAGCTATTCTTGTTGCCAAGCAATGTTTACTGTTTACTGCCAGGAAATATATTTTCTGATGGAAGGATGGCATTTAATGATTTTACTTACAAATTATACAATTTTAATGAACATTTGTGTCCTTAATATTATTACTATGTGGTGACCGTTTTATAAAAGCAATAAGGCGCTCGAGGCTGTGCCATATTGTGAATAAAGTCATGGCTGAAGGGGTTGCAGGCGTTGATTGGCCATGCTAAATAACAACGCCCTTAAGCTGTGACTGTATTCCCAATATAGCACAGCCGCTCATGCCTTATTGCTGAAATATAAGAAACCCTTTGCTGAAGCAAATGAAATCAAAGAGCCATTCAAACAGTCCACTAAAGAAAAGCTCACATATTGTAGCATGTTTTCAAAAACCTTTTATTGTTGTTACAGTACCTGAGAAATCTGTGGCAAGACATTCCTGCTTGGAAAAACTAAAATATAAGGAAACATTGATGTTTTTGTCACAAGTGGCATTTCACAGAGAGACTAATGATACAAAGATCAGAGATTTGTGTTTTTCACAAATATGCAGATATAAATCACACACACACACACACACACACACACACACACACACACACACACACACACACACGTCTGGTACATTTTCTCAGTCCACTCACAATTAACAAGTGTGGAAAATTTCATTTCGGACACTGCCTGTAAACATCCTTGTTCTACCAAAAGCCTACGGCCTTTAATACACCGGAAATCCACCAATAGTCGCCTTAGCTCTCGTAATGAGTGTGTGATCTGGGTTTGACCTGTAGATGTGATAGTCAGCTCATTCAATGAAGAAAGGTCATGTTGGGAGCAGGTGCTAAATCTACAAAGTGAAGACATTTTATGGGAGAAGGTAATTACAGTAGTCAGGCATTTTTATGAAAGCACTAAGTCATTTCACAGCAATGGAAGTAATTTCGAAGGGGTTGTCGCTTTCATTTGCTAATTCCTGCTCCTTTTCTTCCATTTTACTTTATTCTCTTTACCTCTCCAGCTCTCACTCTTCCTATCATCTCTCGCCCAGGTCTGTTATATATCAAACGTAATGAGATACTTTAGGCTGGTAGTCTTTTAGTGAGAAAGTAGCTGTCTCCATCTGACTACTTCATCTTGCTGATATTATTTGTTTGAAGTTTCTCTCTTACCCGCATGTTGTTTGCTCTGTTTATAATGAAACCTCGCAGTGAACTCTGTTGCAGCAATACTGTGTAAGCCAGAGGCTTGTCTCTATGAACCATTGTGACATAATTCTCCCATTGGTATTTCTGCATGCAAAGACCTCCTCAAGCACATGACCAAACGACAAAGCACACTTATCTTCCCTCTCTCTTTTTATATCAATCCCTCTATCTGTTCAGAAAAGGTCTCTGAGGGCCCTTTATGCTGTGGGGTCCCTCCTCAAAACTATGCAGAGATGAGATTAGAAAAGCACAGGAAATGACATTGGCCATTTAGATCAGATACAGTAACTGTCTGTACACTGAGAAAGAGGGTTGAGTTTCAAGAATACAGTACGTTATTTAGTGCATTCATGACTACATAATCAAATACTCAACAATTATATTGTATATGTACATACAAACACAGATGCCATTAAAATAAATGTACATATAAACCCACATACACAATAAATATTTTTTAAATGATTGCATAGCATTGTATAAAATTATAATAAAGCATTATAAAAAGATTTTATTTTGTCTCCAGAACTCTCTAAAACCTTCTATAGTGTCAATTAACAATATCATTTATATTCCATTTTTGTTATTGCCTTTATTTAATAAAAAGAGAAAGTATAGGTATCTAGTGGATGGATTAGAGAAAGAAAGAAAGATATAATCAGTTAAAGAAGAGAAAGGGAGGAGGAATGTTTGCTGTCACATGTGCGGCTGAAGATTGCAGACGTGACTGAGGGCCGTCCGGCTTGATTTTCTATTTGGATCCAAGTCCGGCAACTGCAGCTCTGCATTCAGAATGCTAATTACTGACCTGGAACATTTCAGTTTGTTTGTAGTCTTACTTCTGCGGAGACAAATATTCAGTTCCTGTCTCTGCTGTCAGATAAAGAGAGAGCGAGAGAGAGAGAGAGAGAGAGAGAGAGAGAGAGAGAGAGAACAATAGTTGTAGTGTGCTAGAACAGTCGGGCACAGCAGGGTTATTTTGTATGTACGCCAGAGAGTTGAATTTTCATATGTACAGTGAAGACATCAGGAGCCTCGAGAGATAAGGTAATGCAATATTTAATTACTGTGCTTGTAAGGTATATTGAAATTCCCTTTCTTTTTCTTTTTCTTTTTCACTTAACCTCTTCAACTCTGGGGCCTTTTTGGACTGCCACCAGCAATTTTTCATTCTCACATTTACCATTTCACCATTAACACATACAGGGGATTAATTGCCAAAAAATGGTCTTTTAGTCTATTTTTAGAAAATAATATAAATTTATAGAGCATGTAAGCATGTCTTCTGGTTCAGTTCACTCTATCTCCCTCCAAAAGTCTTAATTTATTCCACTAGATGGCAGCAAGTACTAAAAAAAGAATTTTTTTCCATCACAAAATGCCAATCTGAAATGTAGATGGCGTTTCAATGCATTTTACTCACAGATGTGCTCGTCCATAGACATTCAGTCTAATTTTCAGTTCATGTACCACCCCCAGTGGTTCATAGAATATCTCGGCCTCTGAGTGGACTAGCAGCTCAATCTAGGTGTCATTAGAAAGCAGAGATCCTCCCCCTTGCGATGGTGTCATATATATATATATATATATATATATATATATATATATATATATATTACATATATTTTCTATGATTTATTAAGCATGCCTTTCCTGCTGGACTGCATATTTTGTATCTAATATATAACTTTAGATCTAAGATATAACATTGGAATGTTCACACAAGCAAGCTCACAGACAAGTACAAAATGGCTAATTTTGGTAAGGTAATAGCAGATATAAAGTTTTAGCTTTTTAGGGCCATATCTAAGAACCAAGAGTCGGATTCACAAAACATTCTTAATCAAATTAACTACTAATTTCTTCTTATTTTCTAACTTAAGAAAAATAAAATATTTTGAAGAATATTTCATCAGTTTATTTAATGGTGGTTGCCAAAGCCAACTAAAATAAATCAAATAACATAAATTGCTCTGTCTCTAAATGGGCTGCATGGCTGTAAATTTCCTTCCTTTGATACACAAGCAGAAGACAATTAGCTCCATATTTATGAATAACCATCGTCACGTTTTCTAAATGTTTAACCTGTTTTAAACCACCTGTGTCTAGGTGTGTATGGGCAAGTTTAATGTACTCTTAATGAAGAGATGATCTTGAGTCTCTAAATAGAATTAATTGAACAGGACGTATCAAGAGACAACAACATAGAGACAAAGATCTTTCTTACAGCCCAGTGTGATAAATCGCCCTGCCTTTCTGCCCAGTGCATGGTGGATGTGTCTAATGCTTTGTGGGTGATGCAGGATTTGAGCCTGACAGGTGGAGAAATTGTTGTCTGAGAAGAAATCGATGGGGTTCATTGAAAATAAGTGTGATGGCAATGGTGATCCTTGGCCTGTGCTATATTCACTTTGAGAGATGGTTGCCCTCACACCTGCTTGCCATGGTGTCTCCATGAAGACAAACAAGCAGCAGAGGGTGTTGGCAATGTTTCTTTACAGATGATAGAACAGGGTGTCACTGGTGGATGTTTATTCCTGTCATTCTGTGCGTATGACAGAATGGTATGTCTTCATGTGGCGTAACACTGTTGGATGCCAAATGTATTTGTTTATTTTAGCACCCCCCAAAAATTTTATTTTTTAAGTTTTAAAATACTTTGTCATGTCTCAACTTAACATGCAGAGACAAATAAAAGTAGGACATCTGTAGGTTGATTCCCTTGAAAAGTTTTAACATGATCAACACGTGTTTAAGCATCCTGACCAGCCTGATATTACAACATTGTCTCAACCAATGGAGTGCATTTGTGGCAGTACTATCTGTTTGCCTATCCAGTAACCAGTCAAAAGACTCGTGTTCTGTTTAATGTGTTTGTGTGCAGGACCAGCAATGTGGTGAAATTGCTCAGTCTCCGTCACTGGATGTCTTTTTACCAGAGGATGAGGACAACCCTTACGAGTCAGTGGCTACAGCTGTCATACGCAAACCCTTCTCTCTGGACATCCGCCTGCATAATGCCTCTCCCCGCAATGGTTAGTAACTGCACAACAAATGGAAACTACAACTATTCATTCAACAGGAAGTTGCTGTAAATTATATCCACATTTACTCAATATTTACTCCTACATACACCACTTTAAAGGTTTTTATTTTCCTTTGGAATAATGTACACCAATGAATCGTTCACAATAAAACGATGAATTTTTAGTCCATGTTGACTTTAACCCTGCCTAAGGTGAGCTGTGTAATTAAATGTTAAAATACTTTCCTCTATGCCAATTTAATTAGCAGAACATATTTAAGTAAGCCATTCGACTATTAAGAGTGCAAACACTCTAGCTCAGTGGTGCTTTCAAAACATGGCTGTGCTTGTTTGAGCCTTCTGACATGTCAACTTCTTGCTCAGCAAATGAAGTGATTTTGGGGTTTTACTACTTGTTTGTCCAAATAATGGAAAAGGAGGTGGGAGCAGAGTTTGTGCTAGAAAAAAATATGAGGTGCTACATTCAGGAGTGTAGCATTCATTATAACTGGATGATAATGGATATGCACTGATGAGCCAAAATATTGACCAATCACCTGTGCAGTGAATAACGCTGATCATCTCCTAACAAGGCCACATGTCATGGTGTGGGTAGATTAGGTGCACCCTGCAACATGACACACATTGATCAAGAATGGTTTGAGGAACATGATGAAGGGTTCAAGGTGTTGCCCTGGCCTCCAAATTCCCCAGATCTCAATCCGATTGAGCATCTTTGGGATGTGCTGGACCAACAAGTCCAATCCATGGCGCCTCCACCTCACAATTTACAGGACTTGAATGATCTGCTGCTAATATCTTGGTGCCTTATACAACAGGACACCTTCAGGGGTCTTGTAAAATCCATGCATGCACAAGTTCATTGAACATCTTCAGTGTGCGTGATGTGACCATAAAGTGACACAAATGAGAAGCACACACATCTGAAGCTCAGTTCATGCATTTACTCCACTAAAATAATTCTGCTCTAAACATCATGTTTGCGCTTAGATTAAATGCCGGTATAATTATAAATTGAATACATACAATCCGAGACCTTTCTCTCTAAATTTTGACGTGGCCAATTCAGGTAGGGCAATGGCGCCTGCCCACTTGAGATCGATCACTGAAATGCATCTGTAATACTATGCAATAAACAGGGATTTGACAGATAGCATTTGGTATTATCTGTCAGTGTATCAAACAATCTGTAAATGAAGAAGAATTTTTGGTTAATGGAACCCCTGGGTTCGACTGTTTGGAAAACCTGTTGGAAACCAGTCATTATTTTTGCAGTTTCGTGATGCAGTTACCTTCATTATTTCACTAAAACTCCACAAAACACCTGTGCATTATTTAGTTAGTTGCCAAATGGTGCCCTCCTCCTTTTCCTGTTGTTGCATTTAGATGGATGAGCTCTGGGATGCTTTAACTTTTTCAGCAGTTCATTTCACTGGCAGCATTCCTGCGGTAAGGGTTAGGGTTGTCTTGGAAACAGCTTTAGCCTTACCCAGAGAGGTTGGTGAGTCACCTGCAAGTTGTCATGGAGACACAATGAGCAGTGTTGCCTGTAGGCTGGTGATTCACACCTGATGCAGCCAAAATCACTGTTTGTATATCTGACGACTCTGTTAATGCACCAACACTGTCCAGAGGAACTCACTAGATGTGTGAGTATGTGTGACTGTGTGAGAGAGAATCAGTGAGCATGTTTGTGTGTCTGCATATTTTACTGAAAGAATTTCTTTTGTCACTGTACTTTAAACCTTTGTTTGTGCATGTGCGGCTGTTTGCGTGTTTTTTGTGACAAACCGGCTTGATTTTGACCATTACTATTTTTGGCCCCTCTGTATCTCCACAAGCATGAAATCACAGCTTGCAGTACTCCTTTCTCTGCCTGATTATAGTCAACACTGCAGTTTTGTGCTGCAGGAGAGCACACATCCATTCTGAACTCACTCATAGCAAAGACAGGGTGAAAAGAGATTGCCATACTCATACAGATCATAATCCGAATCATCAAGTCTAATGTCTTAGAAATTTGTTTTGCATCCAAATTGCAATTCACTACCATTGTGTGCACCTAATATATAACAAATAAATAGAGGCACTGACATGGCATAATTTGACTCAAAGTAAAAAAAAAATGTCTGTGCCTGTCACCGTAAGGAAAGACTAAGATTTTTTTTTTTTTACCGCATTCATTAAATAGAGTTAAATCGATTATGTCCTTCTGTTGCCACCTTAGTTATCAGCATTGGCAAAATCCAATATTGGAATAATTCCATTGTATTATTAACATTTTTTGTTATGAACCTTAAACATTTTGTAATTAATGTGTGTGTATTCATCTTGAAATTTAGATTATGAAATGCAAGTGTTTTCTATTTGAGTGGTGAAATTCAGGTGTAAATATTCAGGTAAAAATATTTGCTTTGGACATTCATGTTGTGAAATCACTGAATACATTCAGGACTGCAAGGAAGAGTAAATAAGCATAGATGTGGTCCAATTCTCTCTTGCTGTCTTGCTATAGTAAAAAGGAGGACCTTACTAAAACATAAGACAATACAAAATAAAGTATGTCCTCATAGTGATCTCTAGGTCATATCCTGCATCTGTTAAAACATCTATCATTTGTTAAATAATGCCTTGTCAACCGTCAGCCAACCGAGCTGTTTAAAAATGTTTGGTAAGAGCTACATACTTGCAAACCGTGAACAAAAGCAGGGCTCTTCAACTACTTTTTGTTGGGACCAGATTATCCAGATGAAAACTTGACGTGGGCCAAACCATTTTCTGTATTTCCATACAATTCTGAGCTGACATTTACATTGTAACTAACATAAAGCAACACAAAAACAACACTGTTAATAGATGCCTTTATACCTTCAGTGTTTTATGGAGGACTCTTAAACAATGAAAATAGACATTGAAATTAATCTATTCTTCAACTACTATTTCTGTTTTCTGGTTTGTGTGCAGCTATTTTGTGGTTTCTGTTGTTAATATCGCTACTGGTACTGTTGGAGTGAAACGAAACGTATTTTCGCTTGAATGCCCCATCTCGTACACGCTGCATAGCTACTGTTGCTCTTGTGCTAAGAGCTCTAATGCTCATGTGCAGACTCATGAATGCGCACAGGAAAATAAAGATCAGTGAACATTTTGACTAATTAATACATTCGATTTTTCCGGTTTCGCACCAACCTTAAAGTATGCTTTCATAACTATTATGAGTTTCATGGAATCATTTATTCAACTTCTGAATGATACTTTTGTGAACTTTTGATGCTTGAAGAGGTGGTCACCATGAACTGCCATTGTATGACATCACTGAGAACAAATTTTTCACAATTTCTCCCTTTGTGTTAAGAAAAACAAAGACAGTCAATTTCATTTTTGAGTGAACTGTCCCTTTAAACTCACCGCTTGATGTTTCAGACTGCAACGCGTTTTTATCAAAATCAGTCAGAGGGCCTGATAAAAGTGATTGGTGGGCTGGATTTGGCCCACAGGCCGCTAGTTGGCTAGCCCTGTACTAAAACAACAGGTTTAAAATGAAAATGGAGGAAGATCAAGCTTGCAGTATTTCATGCAAGGGAACTTATTTGACTGTAAATACACATAGCATTAAATGACAACAGGAAACCAGTCAGCATTGCCTGTTAGAGTTATGGGCCTTAAACCGAACTATTTTGCCTGTGTCATCTAGTGAACTGTTTCAAGATTATGTAAAGTCAATCTGTTTTTGTGTCTCACTGTCAGACTGTGTGTCTGTCTGCTGTGGGATTTGGTGAGGATTAATTAAGTGACAGCTTGTCAAAAAAGCAAACAAACAGGATTTGGGTGAAAAGAGTCAAGGAGTGCATTTTGTTTAGCATAAGTCCTATTACAGCTGCTTTTCTCTGTCTCTTCCTCTTTATTTATCTCTTTACCTTTTTTTTTTTTTTTTTTTTTTTTTTTTTTTACTTGAATGTGGTACTCAACACATGTTCAATTAAGGTCACATGTGTTGTGCTAAATGTAAGACTTTAGTTTTTCCCCCCATGTGGCCTCATATTTGTTAAGCACAGACTGGTTGTACCCACTTCACTTATCATACTTAAGCAAATCTGTCTTTTCTAACTGTTCTTCTTTTAAGCTTTTGTATAAATATGAGTAAAAAAAGAAAACAAACGTATTTCTCATTAGGGCTAAATCCTCCCTGCAGATGTACCTTTGAAGACGGACTCAGTGGGTGTGGTTGACCGGCTTTAAAGGCTTGCAACATACATTTGAAATTGGGGAAATAAAGTTTCCATGTGGGTGAAGTGATGAAGGGCTTAGGCCTTTCCATTTAAACTCATTGCACAGGTTTTTGCCAGTAGCGGGCACCCATGCAACATAAGCAATGGCGTACATGTAAGTTCTTAAGACAGAGGGAAGTTAGAAAGTAAAGGGCATAAATATTTTAACTGGATCGCAGCCTCAGCACTGAAGTCTGGCTTAATTTCCATGACTTCCCTGACCGCTCCCTTCCTGGATCTATAGGGACACAATTATACACAGGGAAGAGACTGCCCTCCCAAGGAGATTGTGAGGAAGTGCTGGTGAGCAAAGGCCTTTGAGTGTGAGAAGGATTTTAGAGTTTGCCTTTTTCCCCCACTAAACCAATGAAAAAATGTTGGTAGTTCAGTTAGTCACTCTTTATCTGGGGTGTGTCGTCATTCCTAGAACATTTTGTTTTAGATGAATGTTTATTTTGTCTGTCCATCCAACCTCCCATTTATTAATTTGTCCATGCGTTCATTTATTCATCCAAAATTTAATCTGTAACTTCATCCATCCATCCATCCATCCATCCATCCATCCATCCATCTGATCATCATCCATCCATCCATCCATCTGTCCATTCATTCATTCATCCATAATTCTATCCATCAATGTACTGTATCTATACATCCATCCATTCATCCATAATTACATCCATCTATCATCCATCTGTTCCTCCCATTCATTTATTTATTCATTCCATAAATTTGTCCCTCTATCTATCAATCCATCATCTATCTGTCTGTCCATTCGTTCATTCATCAGTCAGTCAGTCTGTCCGCCCGTCCATCCATTCATTCATCCATCTATCAGTCCATTTAATCATCCATCCATCCCTCTATTCATCTGTCCATCAATCCATCAGTCCATCCATCCATCCACAATTCCATCTTTTCATCTATCCATCCATCCATCATTCTGTCTGTCCATCCATCTATCCATCAGTCAGTCCATCCGTTCATCCATCCATCCACAATTGCATCTTTTCATCTGTACATCCATCTATCCTTCAGTCTGTCTGTTCATCCATCAGTCCGTCCATACATCTCTTTGTCCATCAGTTTGTCCATCCATCCATCCATCCATCCATTCAAACCAATTCAATCCAAACAACCAGGACTCATTAATACTAACATTATAATTTTAACTGCAGCTGCATTACTTCTGCATATATTCTGTTATGTCACCAAAACGACTTAAGATATATCTGAATATCCATCGAGAAATGACCCTGCTAATCTTTTAGCAACTGTGTTCTCAAATGCTCAGTGTACACATGGCTCAAACATGCCTCATTTCTTCCTCAGCACTACGGCTCAGAGAGGCTAATGGTTAATGTCAGAAAGCGTCAAATGCGAGTGGAGTTCATCCACGGTTTCCTGCCCATTACCAACAGGGTCAAGCCCCACTGAGCCTCTGCCGCAGTCACAGAACCACCTGCTGTTATCACAAAAACAGCTACCAGCAGTTTTGACTGAGTCAAACTCATTCCCAGCAGCTACATTAGAGTCTGCTTTCTCTGTCTTTCTCAAACACACACACACGTTTGAATCCCTCAGTGAGGAGTGTTTTGATCTCTCGCTAACATTGTTTTTGGTGGCACGTCGTTGGAGGAAAAAGCTACAAACATAAACGTGTGCAAGCTAAAATCAAGTCTGCCTTATTGTTTCAATTATTAACACAGCTCAGTTTAGTGGCTCATGAATATTCTGTTACAATTTGCATATCAGAGAAACAGAGCTCCTCATTACACGTGTGTGTGTGTGTGTGTGTGTGTGTGTGTGTGTGTGTGTGTGTGCGCGCATGCGTGCTTGCGCGTGCATGCGTGTTAGGGTAAATGTGTGTCCATGTGGACCTGACTGACTTAATAGTGTTTCTGTAATTTATTAGTTTGCTCTGTGTGAATACTGAATACAGAAATAATTTTCTCATATAATTAATTACTCTTAATGTCAGTGTCAAGGGTAATATGGCTTACACATGTTGGGTTGGGTTGGTTAACAGACCTGTGTATTGATGTTGTGAGGAGAATATATGATATATTCAGGATAGAAAGCATCTTATTTCTGAGCTACGGTAGTGGTTTGTTGTGTTTCATGTCTAGCATGTGTGCAAAGCCACAAACACACACACTACTATACACACCACTCACTGTGTGAGTGTGTTTGTGTACATCTATTTGCAAAATCTATGTTTACTCAAGACCTGTATAAAATTAGCAGTGAATGCCTCTTAGTTTATTGGTTCTCTTTTTCTGTAACACACACACACACACACACACACACACACACACACACACACACACACTTATCTAGCTAAATGAAGACATACAGTACCATAGACTTATATTGTTTTTATATTAGAGTGACTACAGACCCTCTGTCAAACACTCGTTGTAGTATCGTGTAGATCTCGTGCAGTAACTATTTGTACGATAGGTTAAAATATTAGAAACATAAGGGTGTAATTTACCTAAAAGTGCCTTTGCAGTTAATAAAAAACATATGCAATTTTCTCCTGTGATAAATGCATTAAGTATCATGAACTGACCATTTATTTTTACAAAATTTGTTTGTTCATTTATAAAGAAAAAATTGCTGATTGTTTGTTCATGTTAGTACAGAATTCAAAAGCATATTATAAGTCTCCAGTGATTTAGCCATGGAAAATGTTGTCACTCCTGTATTTTAACAGATTTGAAAAAAGGAGGGAATACACAAGGGGGGTGCTAAATAAATGTATGTCTCTACTTTTGTCTAAATAGATGCCCTATGGCTTATTGACTCACTGGAAGTCACTTGTTTAAAACTAATGAAATCATGCTGTACTGTTCCTGCATTTCTTCATGCAGGGCCAGAGAAGCAGAGAATTCACCTAAAATGATGGAGTTACATTTTTTTCTAGCAGCATGGCTTTCACACACTAAGAGCTCTCTGTCTCTCTTATGGTTGTGTGTGTGTGTTTCTGTGATTGATGGAAAGCATTTTTCTTACTGATTTGGTGGAGGAGTCAGATGTAACCCACCCTTCACCTCGTTATGCGCTCTTTCTCTCTCTCTTTGCCACTGGGTGCCATCCCTTGTTCACAGAGAGTGATCCCACTCTGGGGAAATCTTTTCAGACAATAAAACTATCTCACTCCTACACTGTAGAAAGTGTGTGTGTGTGTGTGTGTGTGTGAGTGAATGTATACAGTACATGTGCTATTTTTGGACTGCATGCCTTGGAGCCAAAACACATGCACAAACACACATAATGTATGAGATCTCATTACAGATCATATTGTTCTGAATTCACAGGTTAAAGAATTGTACAGGTCAATCTTCCCTTACACAAAAGTGATGTGGTGGTAGTGTGGTACAGTAATGGTATCATATGTTAATACCATGTTATTTTGATCTCTGCCATGGTATTGAATAACTGTATAATTCACATACTTTTTATCATCGTAGTACCATTGTACTTTTTATTACATTTGGTTAGTGTCATTTATTTCCCAATATACAAACATGATTTAGAGAAAATTAGCATTAAAAGCATCATTTTAATTAGAAATTTCTACATTTCACAATTACATTTCCTAGTGCTTGGCGCATGCACAGAGTGCCTGATGGCACTAGGAAGTGTAATCAAGCTTGAAATCATAATTGCCAAGTAGACAGAAGATGTCAAGATTTCAAGTGGGTGGATGGATGATGGATGGACTGATGGATGGATGGACAGATGAATAGAGGGATGGATGGATGAACAGATGGGCGGACTGACTGATGGATGAATGAGTTTGGATTGATTCAGATGACATGGATTTAACCACTGGAGTTTTATGGATTACTTTTATGCTGCCTTTATGTGTTTTTGGACCTTCAAAGTGTTGGACACCATTCACTTGTGTTTTATGGACCTACAGAGCTGAAAATGTTTTTGTGTTCAGCAGAAGAAAGAATGTCATACACATATGGGATGGTATAAGGGTGAGTAAATTTATTTTTGGGTAAACTATTCCTTTAACTTAAACTCGGGATGTCCCGATACTGGTATCGGAACTGAGTCCGATGCCACACTCATTTATTCATACTCGTGCTTGTAAAAATACACTGATACCAAAAACCGTTTCCACCTGATGTACAAATGTCAATACATACACAATCCGTGCTCAAATTCTAATCACGTTATGTCCTAGTGAGATTATTTAACCGCAAAAGCTGCAAATGAATGAGATAAATATATAGTTTACTTTGCATGTGCAGTTCGCTTCAAATGTGAGCAGAGCACTAGTGAATGTGTGGAGACAGTGTTGTGCCAACATTTACTGCATGTACCTTTTAAGCTCCTCCTTGGCTCATACTGGGAAACATCATCATGAACATCGAGCGCTCTGTTTGTTCCAGATGACAGCGAACAGAGCGCGCATATTTTGAAGCGCAAGGCACATTTATAGTACATACTTATTTAATTAAATAGCAGGCTTTTACAGTTTAATAATCACTTTGAGTCACATAGCGCCCAGGTTTTTCATACTGAAAAGCTACCATCATCACACAGAAACACTTCAAAACGAAAGCGCAGTCAAAACGAAAGCGCAGTCAAAACGAAAGCGCAGTCAAAACAAAAGCGCAGTCAAAACAAATGAAAGCGCAGTCAAAATGAAAGCGCAGTCAAAATGAAAGCGCAGTCAAAACGAAAGCGCAGTCAAAATAAAAGCTCAATTTAAATGATAAAAAGTATGACAGAAATATATCACTATTGTAAAGTTATGCAATATTCACTGCATTACAACTACTACTACTACTACTACTACTACTAATAATAATAAATCAATGGTAATTGTACTGTATTTAAGCAATATCTCACATCTGTGATGCTCTGTAATGCACTTTATTTGACAAAATATAATTCCAATACTCTATCTTGGATTGTGCAGGTTCTGTATAAAAGCACATAATTTGATTACAAAAATAATAATAATACAACATTGTTCAAAATGTATTATATTTTCATTTTCATAATTTATTTAAACGGCATTTTGATTATAACATTTCTGTCTACGTTTTTTTTTTTCTTGTTTGTTTCAGTTGAAATGATCAACAGCAGGCCACATCTTACCAAGTGTGCTGCTTTAAAAAGTATAATGTAGAAGCAATTTATGATGACCTACTGATCCAACATATACAGAAAAGACAACATTTAGGACATATGACAGTAAAAACGAATAAAACACACAAAATGAGGTGGTTCACTTCTGTGTGTCTCTTGGAGTGTGTGTTTAGGGTAACGGTGCAAAGTCTCTTCATTGGAAACTCAATATTCAGCCGTTTCATTAGCATTGAAAACACAGGGTTCCTTCAGAGTCTTTTGTGGCTATTGCTGGATTTGCATTCATTGAATTTCTGCATGATTTCTTTCAGTAAGCCCTTTCCCTCCCTGGCTGCACTGGAAGTAGCGCTTTATGCAGATGACTTTCGAATCTGTGGCAGAAATACATTTATCACACCAATACCGTTTTGGCAATCACCTCAAGCTCTTTGTTTTTAATGTATGAATGCAGCACTTTTAATTTCATTCTGTCTTTTGTCCCTCTGAAGGTCACTTCTCACATGTGTCTGCCGGTGATGCGGAGCAAGGTAACCATGGTGACGACTCAACAGGTCTGACTCCTGACTTCTCACCTCCTTCACCTGATACGGCCCTGAGGAACATCGAGAGAGTCATACGCCCTCAGGTACACACATGCTCACGTGAAGTTGTTCAGTCTATCATTTTGTACTGCACTTTAGGTTAATTTTGCTCTTTAAGATAAACCCGAATCTGGCTGTAACCGTCAGAGCATCTGTGTGTGGGAGTCGCGCACACAGGTGCACACACCCACAAAGAGCTTTGTGGAGATACTCAGCATTCCTTATCTTCATTTATGCGGCTATTATACATTAGCACATGCTCGGTGGGATAGTTTCCCTTTGAAATGTGATTGTCCTTTGCTGCCCTAATTTTCACTCTGTCTTCCATCTTGAAGGCTTTTATTTGATTATAATTTGTCACAGTGAAGTAATACCAAGCTATAAAAGGTGTTTGGACACTTAAAAGCCACAATTAAACATGTATGCATTATAAAACGAATTTTCATTTATTTTTTAAGAAATAAGCTCCCTAAATATCCAATTTTTATCACCGATCACAGCTCAATACAAACACGTCACACATATGTGATTTCCTTTAAATACTTAAAATTTGTCACATTTACACTGTTGTTTTTGGAACTTATTAAATATTTTTATTTATATATATATATATATATATATATATATATATATATATATATATATATATATATATATATATATATATATATATATATATAATTTAAAATATTGATTTGTATTATATTTATATAAACTAATATTATTTTGTATTATATTATGCAATAGTACAATATTTCTTTCCTAATTTCTTTCAAACATTATTTTAATGCTCTTTAATTAAACCCATGAGCCCTTATTTGTCATGAAGCAAAACCTTTGAGATTTCGTTTCATCATTTTATCACTCCACAGAAATAAAGCATGCTTCTCTTCCCCGTGTCACTGTGTTAGTTATTACACAGTTGTTTAAAGTGATGCCAGAGTGCTTTGCGTTCACTATCAAAGTTTATATTTGTTTGTTTATATTTTCACTGGAGTTTGGCGTGATCCTCTGTTGACGGTGTGCATCATAGCGATTGAGATGGGAGCTGCTCATCCCGACCGCAGTGTGGCTCTGTGATGCTTAGTGCAACTGAATGACACACAAAAGCGCCGTTGATGTGTGTTCATCTATTTGCCTAAAATTCCATTATTTGGGCATTAAAATGTGATTAGAATTTGAAGTCCACACTAATCACGGTTATCTTAAATAAGCGCAGTTAGAGCAAATAACCACGATCAGACGATTATTTAATAATTGCAACAGTGTACCCTCTAGAGGTATAATCAGTGACGATAGTTGCTTTTTTGGAACAATCGGTTATTGCACAAATCTGTGCCGATAGTTTAGTTTAAAAAAAAAAAGAGTGTTCTCTGTGTTCCTCTAAGGATTCAACAGTTTGAACGGCTTGATTCTAGAGTATAACAGCAGCTTCTAGATGTGAAATAAAAACAATCACTGACACCTCGTAGGGATTTACTGTATCTAAATCTGTCATCATTGACAATTTTCATCTATATTTTTTTCCTCCGTTCAATTCATATTTTGTTATTTTGATTAGATAATCAATTGTTCTTAACTGAATGTGATAAATTAACAATAGAGCATTTCAATGGAATGAAGTCTCTGAAATTACAAAATAAGAGATCCCAGTGTGTTTCAGGCTGGTTCATTGTGTATTGCATTATGAACCAAATCATTTTTTCTGATTATTTTGGGGATTTTGGTTAAACGGCTAACTGCATCTGGGGTTTTATCGGTATCTGCAAAATACACTATCGTTTGACCTCTAGTACCCTCACACAGATGTGTCATCACAGCTGAAGTGAACTTCTATCAGAGCTGATGTGAGCTCCAGCACATTAATGGGCCAATCCAGATCCTCTTTTCCATGATGTACTAGCCCAGAGGAATCTAGTCACGCCTGATAATCATGAGCTCCATTCAGGTGTGCCTCTCAGTCCCTCGGGGAGAGATTTTAAATCCCCTTTAAATACTGTATATTTTAAATTCTAACTTAAGGTGCCATTGATAAAGTGGCCATTCATGTGTGCCTATATGAATTACATGTCAGGGTGGTGTAGCCTAGTAGTTAATGACCTGGACTGGAAAGAAAGAAAGATTGAAGGTTCAAACCCCAAAAGAATTTATGCCAAAATTGATGCAAAAAGTCATTATTGATCAAGATGCGTAACCTTTCCAGCTCTGCGGTTTCGCCGGCAGGTCCAAAAAGGGTTTAAGAAGTTTATGCTTAATATGTTCAAGTCCCCGGATACATATGTGGATATATAGGTGGTATCATTTGAAAGCTTAGAATCTGATCTTTTCATAGATAACTAGCACGAGTTGGCACAGACATGGCACAATGGTCAAAGGCTGTTTACATAGAAAAACAATTGAAAAACAGCACAGACAGATGTAAAAACTCTTTCAATGTGAATTGCCCTAAAGGCAGCATTTCATTTATCTTCTGTGGTGATTCCTGGAATATAATCCCATAATGCATTGCTTTGAGTATGCATCCAGGTTTTTGAGAGAGATTTTATTTTAAACCTGCAAAATGTGTTTTTGCCTGATTTAGTAAAACAATGGATTTAACAAGGCTTTCCAGTCAAGAGTTGATTCTTGATTGACATCAGCCTGGCAGAGGACAATGCATAATTAAATTGGTTAAAATCAAATTAACCTTTGTGGTAAACCAGAAAGTCATAGCAAATGTACACAGCACAATCCCATTGTGATGAACCATCCTCCTCACGGTGCATGGAGATAATATAGACATATCCTCCCAAGCAGATTCTCAACATCTCCAGCTGATTGGAAGTTCTTAATTATTTCCCTGTTTGTGGAAATGGGGATTTTCAATGCTTTAGAAACTTTCTTATGACCACTTTCCATTCTGTGAAGCTCAACAACCTTTTGCCGCACATCATAGCTATATTATTTGGTCCTATCCATGGTGAAGGAGGAAATTTAGCCAGTGAAACAGGCTAAAACAGTGAAGCAGGAAGTCGTGGCTGAACAATTTCATGTTCCTAGTCACCCAGAATGGGAATGTACCTCAAGTATATTTTACTCAATAGAATTTTTAGGGGTGCCAATAATTGTGGCAAACATGTTTTGGAGAAAAATATAAATTTTTCCCCCTTTCAATTAGTTTACTTCAATTAAAGTATAGACGTTTGTGAATATTTTGAATGAAAGATCAGAAGGATAAACAATAAAGACATATTTTTCACAGCCTTCATTTCTCATGTTCAATATTTTTGACCACAACTGTACATGAATGAAATGACAAATATAAATTGTACCTGTGTACATTTCTTTACAAAAATAAACTTAAAACATTAAACAAATTACATTTTGGACCAGAGAGTGAAGGAAAAGCAGCCAACAAGTGCCCCGTCTACAGTATATAGGGTAACTCCTTCAAGACTGTTGGAAAAGTTGGTTGAGATAATGTTTTTGGTCACTGAATTATTCCCATAATGCATGTTATTTAATAGTTACTATGACTTATTAGGAATAATTAAGAAAAATAGTAAGAAGTAAGTGTGTCCAAAATTTTAACTGGTCCTGTACTCTATACAACCATATATTGTAGAGAAGTGCTGCTCAGACGCTTATGTAACATCAAGCCCTTGAGCTACTGTTAAAGAGTTGTAATTTCGGTCTCTGTTTGAAATATCCTGCTGCGTAATTTTCAAAGACTTAGGACTGTCAGTTTTCATGTCTGTACTGAGCATCTACACAGCTTTTGTCTATTTTAATGACAGACATTACTATGAAAATCGAAATCTGTGGGAAGACATCATAAGAGGGAGAGATATTCTGTAGTAGGTTGTACACTCAAAGCCGCCGAATGCCTCTTGACGTGGAGTGCAACCATTGGACTGAATTCACATAGTACAGAGACACCAACCTGCTAGTTTTCATGCATAACAGTTGAGCATTTTTAACCCAAAGAGTCAAATTTGCCAGTGGTGCATGAGAGATGCAGTAAACATGACCTGTTGGCTGCTTCTGGAGTGATTTGTTGAAGAGTCTCATGACATTATGATGCATCCTTCTCCGCTTTTTATTGACCTATAGAGTGTGTGTGGGTGTGTACTTGTGAGAAAGAGAGGGCTCAAATTAAGAAGTGTTGTATTGGCAGTGTGATCGACTGTGTAAGTGTGCGCGCACACTGCGAGTGACCTAAAAAGAAGTGTACCCCACGTATGCTCATCGGCGACCTTGTACTGTGTATCTTCTGTTGAAATCTTCCCATTGACTCTTGAAGCCCTGTGGTCACAACATTTTTCTGCATTCTCTTTTTATTGGCAGCTCAGGGATAAAAGATAATTTCATGCATCCAGCTAGATGTAGTGAATCCCTTTGGCAATCAAAATGTAGCACAACTGATTAAACATTGATGAACTTAACGATGCATATTGCATATTTCATGGCAGCGGCCCCTCGAGGTTGGAGTTTTCACACTAATCATGCTAATATCATAATGCCTTGTATTTGATTTGGGAAAACACAGCATAAAGTGAATACAAACTACTTAATAGAGAGCCTATCTTTTCTTTTGCTCTTTGTTTTCTTCTATTTAATTTCCTCTTTTAAATAGGATGAATACAGGTAAAGTGCGACAGCTGGGATTGTACATTTGTGTTTAAACTCTCGTTCGCATGACTAATGCAAATTCACGAGTATTCCCCCTTCTCTTCCAGAAAAGGACAGGAGGAGGGGCTTCTACAACTTGGTTCATAGTAAAGTACAACCAATAGCTGGAATCAAGTAGACGCGCATATTTTCAGAACTTACCAGGTCGTCCAACTTCCTCGCTCACTTTCCTCCAAGCGATGTCTTTTTTTTCGTCCAGTCTCTGTACATGTATGACGTTGTGTCATACAATTCCGGGTGCCCGCACACCACTACAACGATTTTTTTCATCCATTGGTCCAGATTTCTTCTGCTACTACGTCAGTATGTCAGTGACATCTGGACAATCTCAATGCTGATAGGCTTTTGCGATAACACGTCATACGGATTTCTCACTCGAGTTGAAGAAAAATGTCATACAAATATGCAAATGAAGCGATTTTTTTTTTTTTTTTTTTTTGGTGTTCGAGTCACGCCGTTCACTTCATTCGCGCCGCCCGGTGCAAATTCGCATCAATTTGAATCTTTGCATTGGCTTTGTATGTAATCGCGCCATGCGAAACGCTCGCTTCGATCATCGATCTTATTGTCCATATTCTTCCATTACTAAAATTCATCCTAAACTTGAATGGGTTAACATTAAAAACAATGGCAATTGCAAATTATCAGAAAGTGTCCCATTTTACCTGTATTCACTCTATTTAGTTTATGTTTTCCACTTTTTTAATCCCTCATTTAATTTTTCACCAATTTCTCCTTGTTTAAGCATTGCATGTCATTAGGTGTTATAACACCCTGCAGTCTGTTTGATTGCTACTTTGAGGCATCTCATTCAGTAATGAGTGGCAGCTCCTCCTCCTTTGCTGAGTCGGTTCCTGTCTCTTTTTTTTTTTAGCAAAAGGAACTCTATATTTGGTAATGTTGTTGTTATTGCAGTGCTCTGTGTTCTTTCAGGTTTGCCTCTGTTGTCATGGAGATGGCAGTTGTATTGAAGTGAGTGAAAGTGTGTCTGTGTCTGAGTCTGTGTGTGTGTGTGTCTGTCTGTCTGTCTGTCTGTCTGTCTGTCTGTCTGTCTGTCTGTCTGTGTGTCCGTGTGTGATAAAGGAAGCAATAGGAATATTGATAGAAATTTTGCTCTGCACATCAAGGTTGTTCAACACCTCAATCTTTATCTTTATCTGGATGAATAAACAGTCTGAACTGCTCACCGTTTATGGGACTCAGTATTATGACTGGCCTTGAAAACATGCATTCTCATGTGAATTATTGGTACACTTTCAAATTCACATTTGCACCTTGTGTTGCTCAGCTATCCTGCAAAAGGAGAATATATATTTCAGTAAAACCAGAAGATTGGTTTCTCTTGACAGTTTATGATGACATAATGATGAAAGCTTCTCTTCTGCTAAAGCATAGAGTTACAGAGCTCCTGAAATCTAATGAAGAGAGTGTCTTCAATATTTTGGAACATTGCGATTTAAAGGTGAAAATATTACCAACAAATTTCCCTCCATAATCTCATTACCGTAATGTGAATAAAGCTCATTCTCATAATACAGTAATGAAAATCATCCTTTTTGGACACAATTATGTTTTATTGTTATTTTTAAAATCTGAATAAATTAAAGCAGAAGTATGCAATTTATACGCCACCAAATGGAATTTAAAAAATAAACATTGTTTTCAAAACAGCTTTCTGAGTACAACTCGAACCTGAGAGTGATGGTCGGTGACCAGCTTAACGTCACCACCCACATCTCATCAACAGCCTGGTCTTGCAGGTTCGTGCTTACAACATCAGGAAAATCAGATGTTAACTTTCTGAATATGCTGCACAGCTCCTGGTCCAAGCTCTGGTCATCTCAAAACTGGACTACTGTAATGCTCTGTTGGCTGGTGTTACGCCCTCTAGGTGTATGTTTCTTTGTTTTTCTTTTCTCTGCGTGTGTGTTTTGTTCTCCAGGTCTCTTAATTCCATTGGCTCAATCAAATTCCAGTTTCTTCAACCAACCACTGCCAAAGCCATCTGTTATCCAGCCAATCAGTTGGGGAACCTGAGGAATGGGAGCCTATATAAAAACACACTAGATGACTGACCTGGAGAGACTCACACCTGCATGCTTTACACCCACCTGTTAGCATGATTAAGCCACTGCATATGGTCCAGAACGCAGCAGCGCCAAAGTCATTCTAGCAAGTCAGTCCATTGTCGGCCATGTTTGAAACAATCTCGGGAGGCTATTTCCAGTCATGCCAAAGCTGTTCCTATCTACTTGAATGGGGAAAGACTGAAATCTCCAAAATGGTTGGTCAAGATTACCATCAAAGAACATATTTCAGCAGTAAAATCTGACAACACTGGAATCAGAAGTTGTGCTTTTTACCTCAGATTATGCTAAAAAACTAAATATTCCTGGCGTGTATAGCTAATGCACATGTGCTTCTCTAGTTGATTGACAGGCGATGTCTGTATCTAAAAGGTGATTGACTCGTTTACCTGTAAGGTGGGACTTCCTTTCTACATCTGCTGACCATTGGCTGCTGTTGGGCATTCCAGTTTCTCCCATTCATTTTAATAGAAGTTGTCGGACTCTGCTAAATAGTCTCTGGTAGCGAAAGAGGGCTCATTGATTTGTCTCCACTAGTTACCTGTACCTGCCCACATCAAATTCAGGGCTTCGACTCTGGCCTTCAGGATGGAACAGCACCCTCTTACCTCGGTGAATGAACAAGTGCCGCCTGGAGGTCCCGTTGCATAGAGGCACAAAGTCTCTTTCATTATTAATCACAGAAGCCTCCAACCTTCACAAGACCTGCTGAAACAATCTCAACATTCAAAAACCAGCTGAATACACATCTGTTTAGAGAACACTTAACCAGTACACACTAAATGCACAAAAGAAAGTTTGCCTCCTTGTTCTACGCTAGCGTCTATACAGCTCCAGCAACTTTGAGAACTTGAGAGTGCATTAATGCAGAAATTGTTGACCTTTGTTCGACAAATTGCTTGCTATGCATTTGTACAGAAAGTCATTTTGGATAAAAGTGTCTGCTTAAATCAGTGGTTCTCAACCAGGGGGCCAGGACCCACTAGGGGCACACTTCTATGGGGACTTAATAAGAAATATTAAAATAATTACAAAAATCAAATTTAATTAAAATTCTAAAAATACTTTAAGATGTATTCCCACATATTATAACAAACTCTTTCTGAAACTTCTAGAATAAAAAATTATCCATGATTAATTATTTTATTCAGACACGTCTAGTTTCTGGCAAGGGGGACTTCAAATATTGTCTTGGACAGTGGGGGGCCTTGGATTCAAAAAGGTTAAGAACCACTGTGCTAAATGACTAAATGTAAATCAACCCCCCTTCTGCAGTTGATCGAACAAAAAGATCAAGTATTTAACACCAAAAAAATGTACATACTTCAGCTATGAATTCAGTACTACATATACTATCATGATCTATAAATACTTTACTTTTTTATTATTTTTATTTAGTTTTCTTTTATCTAAAGTCACTTACTGTAAAGTGACTTCAAGTTATATATCTTATCAGAATGTAGATATTCTGGGAATCAAACCCATGACCTTGGCATTGCTAGCAGTTGAGCTCTACATATCAATATTTTTTACATTATGAGAATAAGACTTTCACAATACGGAATTGACAACAACCTGGAGTGCTTAATTGTTATGAAATTAATGGCACAATGCAAAAAATCTTAAAGTAATGTTCCGGGTTCAATATAAGTTAAGATCAATTGACAGCATATGTGTGTGATGAAGAGTCAGAGTCGTGCGGATCCATTTGCAGAAACTTTATTAACAATAAACAAGCAGAGAGAATTCAATGATGATAAACAGGGTAACTAGGAAAATCCAAACTCCGCAACGATACCAGGCAGGGGTCGAAGCAGGCAGCAGACAATAACACAGAGACCAGTAGAACAGGCAGAGATCAGGAAACCAGAAGGAACCATAGAATGTCAAATGCTCAGAGATGTAGGCCGTAGCTGGTACAAGACTCCGCAATGAGCACTGAGAGAAGACAGTTTAAATAGAAGGGAGAAGTGGCAGCACCTGTGCAGGTGATTAGGAGAGAGAATGAGAATTGGACTGATGAGTCCAATATGTTCAATGTTCAATATTCAGGTGAAGGTAATCTTTGATGACCTGAGCGGGAGATTGATGAGCGATTTATGACAATGTGACATAATGTTGATTACCACAAAAAAATTATTTAGACATCCCTTGTTTATTTAAAAAAAATAAATAAGCAAAAATGCCGTTCAGAAAGGTGCCTACAATGGAAGTGAATAGCAGTCCATAAATGTTAAAACGCTAACCGTTTCAAAATTATAGCCACAAGACGTGGACATTATAGGGGACATTATTCATTGATTTTAGTGTAATGAAACCACTTACTAACCTTATCTGTGTAAAGTAATATCCATTATTACAACTTTGTTGCCATGGCAATGTAATTCAGGGAAATCCTGTAAGCCATTTTATCACACTACAATCATGTAAACATGTATAATATATAATCTTGTAGCTATACCTTTGGAAGCTTCTTTTTTTACTAATCACTCATTTTTAATGAGTCACTCATTTTTGTGGTAATCTACATTATGCAACATATGCTGTCGATTGAGTTTAAGTTGTACTGAATCCAGAATAATCCTTCAGTGGTCCTAAAATAGGCTTCATTGTCTTCATCCAAAATGAATGTTTTTCAATTGATTTTGCGGTGAAATATGATCCAGACATGTTCTTGACACCATGAGATTCACCCTGGGATCCTTTTACAGCATAATGCTGAGCATTATAAAATCAATCCTGAATTAGATTTGAGCTGAATGTGAATTGCCTTCCAGAATGTGCCAAATGCCCTACTGGGAGGCAGAACAGCTGCATTAGTGGCATTTATTGCCCCGCCAACCCAGAGCCCACTGAAATGATCATAATTACCATCCATAAATTAGCGCACAATTTCTCACACTGCGCTTTCCTGCTGAATATCTCCTGCTGGACGGTAATGAGGGCATAGTTAACGTGAAGACACACATTCACTTGTGCACACTTTAACCAGGTGTTGATCTTGTTCCCCTCATTTGGTCTTGACCTAGGTGAGGAGTGTGTGGGGTGAATCAGTCACAGTGTGTGTGTGTGTGTGTGTGTGTGTGTGTGTGTGTGTGTGTGTGTGTGTGTGTGTGTGTGTGTGTGTGACCCAAAGATAGAGTGATGTAGTATGCTGATTTCATACATTAAAAATTATTATGATAAATTATTAAAATGTCAAGTGGTGTAATCATCAATTAAAAGGTGTTAAAATATATCCCATGCTCCTTAAATACACAACTTAATCATGAACTTTTTTCAAAAGGTTTCAAATATGTTTTTTCAAGTTTTTTTTTTTTAGATAAAAGTTTAAGTATGAATATCAAGAATATTTTTTAGGGTTACTCCATTTGACCTGAACAAAATTATACCTTTTCATAAAAATGTCAAAATATCTGATAAAAGTCATGAGGGACCCCTTTGGTTTGTTTGCTTGCTTCTAGCAAGAAAAGTTATACAAATATTTCAATACCATGTCTCAGCTAATTTATGAAAGGCCTGTGAGATGCAAAAGCATCTTTGAGACTTGTAGTGTGAACAGGTGGTACTGTACTTCTGTGTATGTGTGTTGTGTGAAAGGTGGCGAGGTTTATGCTTAAAACAAGAATAACAGTTTCCCAATGGGATAAGAAATGGACATTTAATTCAAGATATACACTTATGAGCTAAAACATTATGACAACCTACCTAATACCCGTTTATGGTGTCTGGCACCAAGACATAATCTGCAGATCCTTCAGGTCCTGTAAATTGCGAGGTGGAGCAGGCATGGATCAGAGAGCCCACAGATGCTCTATAGGATTGGGAGCTGGGTAATTTGGAGGTCAAGTCAACACCTTGAACTCTTCATCATGTTCCTCTAACCATTCCTGAACAATGTGTGCCGTGTGGCAGGCCGCATTATCCTGCTGAAATTTTTACTTGGATCTCTTTGGCTCTTTCTCAAAGCAATCTCTTCTATTTTTTTTCTCTCTCTCTCTTTCTAACTGTTATTTTGTCCTTTCCTTTTTTCATCTATCTTCAAGTGGGATCATGTTTCTGCCAATTGCAGTAACTGTGTGAAATTGTGTCATTCTAAAGCAAGCACACTTAAAATGTTATCACTCAAATTAATTAATTTGGCATCTCGGACACCTGTGAAGTTAAAATGATGCTTATATAAGGCTTCCTGTGGTTACACAACTGCTTGACTCTGCACATAGTCATTTTTTTGTTGATTTCTCTCTCTGTCTTGCTCTGTCTCTTCCTCTCACTGAGCAAAAAATGTACTGCACATCCATTCCACCTCCTACTTACTGGCTTTTTCAAAACTTTCTTCTCCACTGCAGACAAATTGCATAGTCCATTTGAATGCATTGAATGGATGTCTGTGCAGAAATCATTATCATGTTGTTTGCTTGGCAAGAATCACTATATTATTGCTCATAGTTAGACCCTGCTGAAAACCTGCTTAAAGCAGCCTAGCCCATCCTGCTAACTCCAACTCTTTTCCATTATCCAGAAACTTGGAAGCATTTTTGGTAAACAGGAACAGCGATTTATTCGGTGAAATGAGACCACACACAGACCCTGCTCTTAATTATGTATAGTTTAATTTTAAACTCCACATTTATGCATTTTCGCCCTTATTCACAGTTTGATACACTGTCTCTTAGATGGCTACAGTAGGCAGTAATTGCATATTTTGCATATCTTCAGTGCCGTTGTGAGCTATGGCACCTCAGAACCAATTTTGTGATTTCATTTAACTTCAAATTCTACATTAAATTTAGATGGAATCAGTCAAGGGTCTTTTGCGGGAGACTGTATTATCCAGGCTAATCTATCAAGTTTTCTCTTTATTGGACTGAGTTTAAAGTTAAACGTTTTTTTCTCTTCTCTCATAGCCCAAGCAACGAACCTCGCTGTCCTCGTCACAGGACGTCCAGAAACCCGTGCAGAACCACAGCGGCGAACCCTCTGAGGTCAGCTCCTCGCTCGGCTACGCTAGCTTCAGCACCAGCCCACCCGCCAGCCCTCCCAACAGTCCGGCAAACTGCTCTACGGGATCTGCAGAAGACTACGGACTCAGTGGTATGACCCTCCTTTCTTTCTTTGATGGTTCCTTTAATCCGGTTGGTCTGGAGAGTAAATCTAAACCCTTACTGTGTTTCTGGATCAAATTCCTTCTTGGACCTGGAACAATATTCTAATCAACTAATCAAATTAAAAGGATTGTTTCCCCCATAAAATGAAAATTATATTATTATTTACTCATGTTGCCTTTTTTCTTTCATGGAACACAAACAATGATGTTAGACAGAATGTTCACGGTTAGTCACTATTCACATTCATTGCATATTTTTTTCCAAACAGTAAAAGGAATGGTGACAGAGGCTAAAATTCTGCTTACAATCTCATTAATCCGAGCACATTATTGAGATCTATTCTGAAACTTTACTAGGGTCTTTTTCTCAAGTGAAAAAAATCTGAGGAGGACACTTAAATGTAATCTCATTTAATCTCATTGCTGTTAAAACAGTTGAAATATTATAAGATTAGGGATGTCCCGATACGATACTGGTATATGAATTGGGTCCGATACCACACTCATGTACTGGTACTCGTACTCATTCAAATGCTTCGATACCAACAGCCGATACCATCTGACATACAAATGTCATTACGTAAATATTCAGCACACTCATTAAAATCACATCATGTCCTCGTGAAATTATTTAACAGCAAAAGCTGCGATTCACTTAAATAGATAGTTTGCACAGGCAGCGTTTTAAATGTGTGTGCTTGTGAATGTGTGGAGTCGGTGTTGTGCAGGCATAGAGAGACAAACTGCTCATACATTTAAGAGATCCTTGACTCATACTGTACATGGAAAACACTATCATGAGCATCGCATGCTCTGTTTGTAGCAGATGACAGCAGGCAGAATGCTAATTCACTTTTTAGCACAAGTCATACGTATAGACTACATATTTTTTGATGGTATTTAAATAGTAGCCTTTTGCGGCTTAATAATCACTGTGATTCACGTACCGACTGGCTTTTTCGGATTGGGAATCTGCTGTCATTATGTCAGAGCTCCTTGGTCATTACAGAGAAACACTTCAAAATGAAAGCTTCACCAAAATAAAATCTCAATTTAAATGAAAAAGTATGAAGAAATAGATCACTACTGTATAGTTATGTAATATTCACTGTTATTCACTGTTATACTAATAATAATAATAATAATAATAATAGTAATAATAATAACAATAAATGAATAGTAACTGTATTGTATTTAAGCAATTACTCACATCTGTGATGTGCTTTATTTGACAAAAATAACTCCAATGTTGTATTTAGGATTTTGCTGTGAGGTTCTGTATAAAATCACTTCATTTGATCAAAATAAAACAATATCATGTTGAAAATGTATTGTAATTCTTTCATTTGATTTAAGTTGTAATTAATTAATGTAAACAAAATTTGAAAACTGAAAAAAAAACAAAAAAAAAACACGTATCGGACTCGGTATCCGCAAGTACTTAAAAAAGTACCGATACTCGTACTAAAAAATGGTATTGGGACATCCCTAAAAAATTATTATTTTTTCTTTACTATGATGAGTACCTATGTTATTTATTGTCAGACTGGGTCATGACAATTTTAGAAATGCTGAGACTGAATATTCATAAGGGTCCCCAAGGTTGGGACATCAGCTGAGCATCTCTTAATAAAAAGTGATTGCTTTGAGAAATATATTCACTTCACATACAGTAGATGGTGTCTCCATGGGCATTCCAGTCAATGGTATCACCATCTGTGTAACCCCTGGTACTTATCCCAAACAGACATGCTAATTTAAGCAGGAGACCTCCCTCTTGATTGGCTCAGAGTGCCTTTGCCAACACCAAAGTGATTTCCGCTGCTTTCTGCAGCTCTGCTGTAAAAGTATGACTAATTTGCCCATCAAACCACCTTTAAAATGGCATCAACAGCATTCTAAAGTGCCGTTCAACTGCTCAGCGCATATAAACGTGTACCTCTGAGTTGTGGGTGGGAATGTCCCCAGTCTGCTTCAGTATTCAGAGGAGATTCTAAGCAAGGCCTGTTGCAAACACACCAACTTAGCAGACGTCAGTGTTTTGGCACAGCCGAGTTTGTTGCCAAGGCTGCCACTTCCTGACTGTCATTTCCTCAGCATCCGCCCACAGCACTGCTGGCTGAGTGGGCAGTTGATGCTGTTACCATGGCGATGTAATTCCTGGTGCTGATGTGAGGGATTCATGGTGACGCTGCTGGTATAGCGCAGCGCCATATGCATTTTTCTGTCATTAATGCTGCACACATGCTCGTCTGGCACCCTGGTCCACTGATGCATGTGTTCTGATAAAAGAGGGACGTAGGGGGAGATGAAACCGAGAAACTGAGAGTGAGAAACTAGATATTTACATTTTCAGAAAAAGGTCTGTGCAAAACTTTGGTCCTTGAGCCAAGGGAATTGCCAGGGTGTTGCTACTGTATGTGATTCTTTAGGTGTTTTGAAAGGTTTTTGGCATGTTGCTATGTGATTGCAAGGGTGCTCTGGGTGGTTGCAAGAGGGTTGCTATGTGGTTGTTAAGGTTCCTCAGGTGTGTATGATCTCTGTAGCAAAGTGAATAGCCTCGATAAAAATTGTGGAGGATGAGGATTTAAGAGATTTAATGCCCATGACAATAAATACAGTGGGGACTAGTCCTTTCAATTATTCAGTCTCCCACTTTGAATTTGGGAAACGTTTAATGTTACTTGAATAGGTGCTATTTTAGTGCATTTCTATCTTTATACTGTAGAATACTTTTAGAAAATGTTAATAAAACATTAATGAATTATTAAAGAACGTATAGAGTCAAATTCAAGCACTTTCAAAATCTGTGATTAATCACGATAACCTAAAAAATAAATATGACAGTTAATCGTGAAAGCCCTAAAACAGACAATTATTTGCCCTACTTTTTAGCATGTTGCTTTGTGATTGCAAGGGTGTTCTGGGTGGTTACTAGGGTATTGCTACTGTATGTGTTCTAAATGGTTTTTAGCATGTTGCTTGTGATTGCAAGGGTGTTCTGGGTGGTTGCTAGGGTTTTGCTGTGTGGTTGCTAAGGTGTTCTAAGTGGTGTTTACCATGTTGAAATTTGGATTTTAGCATGATGCTATGTAATTGTGTTCTGAATGGTTGCTAGGATGTTTCTTTGTTGCAGAGACTATTTAGCAGAGATGGGTCACTTCTAGTAAGTCCCGCCTTACAGGTAAAAGAGCCAATCACCCTTTAGGTACAGACATCACCTGTCAATCAACTCGGAGATTAGCTATACAACCAGGAAAAATTTTAAAAGAAGCACAATTTATGATTCTAGTGTTGTTCGATTTGACTGTTGATTTGAAATATGTTCTTTGATCATAATCTTGACCAAATGTTTTTGAGATTTCGTTGTTCCCCCATCATAGATTGGAGCTGCTCTTTCATTACTGATACTGTTCCAAAGTTGGCTGCCAGTCAACTGACTAGCTAGAAAGACTTTGTTTGTAGTTGCTAATGTGTTGCTTTTTAGCATGTTGCTATGATTGTGGGGGTGTTCTGGGTTGTTCCTAAAGTGTTGCTGTGTTGTTGCTAAGGTTGGTTTTAGCATGATGATATGTGAATGTAAATGTGTTTGCCTTATCAAGCAACACTAACTTGTGGTCTTATTATAACAGTCGCTATTTTGTCACTCTTTTTTATATTTTATTTCAGATACGGAAACAGATGGTAAATAATGTGCTGTCTACTTTTGTAGAATGCTTTTTATTTTTTTAACTTTCTTCATGCTGTCAAACTTTTCTATCTCTTTTTATAAACTCTGTTTTATAGATCTCAACGGGTATCATTACTTTTATCTCTGTCGCTCCTGAAATCCTCTTCACCTGTGGATGTCTGTCAGGAGGATCTTGCAACTCTTTAACAAAGACTAATTTGGCCTGTTCATTACACAACTCTCTCTGGCCACATTAAACGCCATTCCCTCTATAAAAGATAACCTATCTCTTAAGGGAGGATAAAGGTGATAGTAGACACAGGGGAGTTTAAATCTCCCTTTGCCAGACCTCTACTCTGCAAAGGACCTTTTCATCTCAGTCATTCTCCAGTCAAACAGAGGGCTTTTAAAATGGAGGGGTCCTCATTTTTTTGATGGTGGCTCCCTGACTGTCTGCATTAATGTAACAAGGTTACAAGTTTATACAACAGGTACTTTTAGGGATGAAATAATTACTGGATTTTCAGTTTGTCAGGTTAGTAGAATCAAATATTTTGTATCAATGAGATCATTAATTTACACATGCAGTGACTTCTAGCAACAAAGCAACATGATCCCGTTCATTTTTAATGAGAGCTGGTGACTTCCGGCAACACAAGTGACAACGACCTCTGGTGACTAGATGTGGGTGTGTCCAGCGACTTTAGAAAGTTGAGAAAAGTCAACCAATAGGAGTGAAAACTGTGTCAGTGGAGCTCATGTTATCTGTCTCCTGTGAGATAATGGCGTAACCACAAACATGGACGTAATAAAAGAAATATGCATGGAAAGGAAATTGTTGGCAGTCTGAGTGAATTATATTTGTACATTTGATACATTGTTCATCTTTTTAGATGAACAATTAAATATATGATGCAATGAGTACTGATACAATTCAAATAAAAACCCACTCCCCTGAAGAATGATCATTATTAGGGACAAAAAAAATGATTCCTTGTCAAATTAGAGCGAATTCTTAGTTTTAAGATATGGTCAGACGTGCAACCAATAACGTTCGAGCGACAGCAGTAGAAGCACGACTTCAAGTACAGTGCATTCAGAAAGTATTCAGACCCCTTCATTTTTTCCCTTATGCTAAACTGCTTTAAAAAAAAAAAAAATCAATCTACACTCCATACCCCATAGTGACAAAGTAAAAACCATATTTTTGATAACTATGCAAATTTATTAAAAATAAAACAACTAAATATCACATTGAAATAAGTATTCAGACCCTTTGCTATGACACTTGAAATTTAGCTCAGGTGCATCCCATTTCTCTGGATCATCTTTGAGATGTTTCTGCAGTTTGATTGTAGCCCACCTGCGGCAAATTCAATTGATTGGACATGATTTGGAAAGGCACACACATGTCTGTATTAGGTCTCACAGCTGCAAATGCACATCAGAGCAAAAACCAAGCCATAAGTTCAAAGGAACTGCCTGCAGAGCTCAGAGACAGGATTGAGTCGAGGCACAAATCTGGGGAAGGCTATACAAAAATATCATCCGCATTAAAGGTTCCCAAGTGCACAGTGGCCTCCATAATTGATAAATTTAAGAAGTTTGGAACAACCAGGACTCTTCCTAGAGCTGTCGGGGGAGAAGGCCCTTTGTAAAGAGGTGACCAAGAACCTGATGGTCACTCTGTTTGAGCTCCAGAGATCATGTTTGGAGATGTGAGAAATTTGCAGAAGTACAACCATCACCGCAACACTGATCTGGGCTTTATGGCAGAGTGGTCAGACAGAAGTCTCTCCTCAGTGCAAGACACATAAAAAAGCACCTAAAGGATTCTCAGACTGTGAGAAACAAGATAGACTGTGGCTTAGGGTCAACTCTGTGAATGTCCTTGAGTGGCCCAGCCAGAGCCCGGACTTGAACCCAATCGAACATCTCTGTAGAGACTTGAAAATGGTTGAACGCTTTACATGTCAGACAGTCTCTTTCTGTCTAAAACCTGGTTTATACTTTGAAAGAAGCCAGACTTCTTTTCTCCTGGATGAACTAAAGCACCCTAGGTGAACGAAGCCTCCATTTATAGTAAGCACAACTTCATTTTAAAATGTGTTTGTTTAGGGTAATGACACAGTGTTTAACATACTTTTCCAGCCACAAGTAAAGCCAATAATGCAGGTTTTTCATTCTTTGGACCGTAGCTTTTAGTGCTGTGCCACTCATTTGTCATGGCCATGCTGTCTTTGTAGAGTGTGTTTCGCAGATCATGTAAAAGAGTATACTTCCACACAATCTCTGAGAGACGGGCTTTAAAGTTATCAATTTTAATGACAGTAACCTAGATAACAACTCCTCAGTTTGCGCGTGTGATTGTAAATAAAAAGCATCACATCTAAAGCACACCTACGAATAGTTTTAACCAATCATCAGTGCTCTTCGACCTGCCAAGTTCTCTTGGGTCAAGAATTTCAGAGATGTTCGCAAACAGGACAAATCTCACCAAACGAACACCTTGGCAGCACAAAAACGTCACTGCATTTCGTCATCATTTATAGGTGAACTAAGCGACGCCTGTTCGCCCAGTAAATGTGAGCGCAGCGCAGTTCTAGCGTTAAGACTAGCAGCTGCACATCATCACATCATTAGCTGGGTAATTCCTAGCCAATCACATGTAAGCTGTTGCTTTATAATTCTGCTCACAATCAATCACATTGCTGTTTCAGTGCGCTAACACGGCAACCTCCACCACCCCACCACCACAGGTTGAGCCCCGTCCCGCACGGGGGTAGACTCCTCGCCCCTGCCTCCTATCTCTGGCAGGATATGACGGTTCCGAGTACAACTCCCTCGGACCGCCAGACAGGGCCTACGCCAAAGAGAGACATTACTTTTCTGTTTAAACCTCACTCAAGCCTGCGTGTCTTACCAATAGAAGTGTAAATTAACCTTAAGTGGGCAAGTCTTTGTCAGAATAAGCAGAAATGTGGACTAGACCTTTTGACATTTTTTCGTATATAGTCAAAAGACTGGCTAGGTGAGACTTGGTTCCATTGAGTGATGATGTATACTTTCGTTCTTTGATTCGGTCTTGAGCGCTTTGCTGCTGTCTTGCATTCTCTCCTAAAACAGAGAGAGGTTTTTTGGCTATCAGCATGGTATCTTGCTGTGCATTCCTTTGATAGCACCTTTATTTAATTCTGCTGGCACACAAAGTAAAGAAAAAGTGCTGGAATCACATGTTAGCATCTCCGCAGAGAGGCCAAAAACATGAATTCCTTGTGCTGTTTTGATAGAAGCAGTGGATCAAAGCAGAAATCACAGTAAAGGCATTGAAGTCCTCTATCTGCGACTCCAGGAATAGATCACACATTTTCATTCTTTAGTTTGCCCCATCTGCTTTTTGTATCTTTCTCCTCCTCCTCCTCCTCCTCCTCACTATTTATTATCTTTATAATGTTGTATTATTATATTCACCTTTAATGTTGTATAATACAGCAATTGTATTGTTGCTGTGGCAACTACCTTTGAGTGAGGAATGCATTGTAATATCTTTGATGACATGCCTTGAGATAATGAGATGAAGTTCTATCGTTTTCTTACTGTAGATAAGTGAGATACAGAAAAATACGTAGCTAGAGACAGGATCACAGTGTGGAGGAGAGAACTTCTCATCACTTTGGTTTACCAAAGGTGGTGTATTTATATCCAGCTGCGGTTAGTGCAAGCTGTATTGATGTGGTGTTTTTTAACTCAGGAGAGAGATGAGTGAGATTTCTGCTCTGTGATTCGCTCAGGCCTTTCTGCTACAAGAGACAGTCAGGTTGTTTTCCATTTCGTGCAGTTTAGGTGGAACTCAGGGCATAATAACCCTGGGGCTGTATTCAGAAACCTATGGAGTTTAACTGTGATTCTGTCATTGATGTCAGTATTAAAGATTCCAATATTTTATTTGCAGCACGAGGGACAACTTGTCTTTAGAAGACAGTAGTGGTCAGGTCATACTGGCCTCAAGTCTGTGAAGTTCTCATTTTACAATGCCTTCAAGTGGAGTCAGATATTGTAATTACGATGTAATTAAGTTAATTTGTATATTCCAGTGGCTAATTAAAATTTTTGAATGAGACCCGAGTTTCTGACTTGTTATTTTGGAAGGGGCGTGTCCATTTGAAAGATTATGGAAAGCAATTTCAGCACTTCAATAATAATAATTTGTTATATGCTGTACGAGATCATATAGTCTACAGTAATGTAAAATTAATGAAACTTCCTTCCTGGTTTGTTTTATACCAATGTATTACTTATTTGTTAGATACCGTGCATTAGTTAATCATAAACAGTAGGTCATGTAAAAGTGATGCAGATGCATTCACTTATGATTATTCACTGGCACAACAGAAAAAAAAGAGCTTTTGTTCATTGTGTATTACTTTTATTGCACAACATGAACATATCAGGTGCATTTGAAGGCTGCAATAATTACAAATGATGTTTAGTCAAAATAAAAAAAACATGCTGGGCAATTATTTTTTTTGTCTCTTTCCCACTGTCTCACTTAAGTATGTGCATTAGGTTTGTCATTGATGCTTTATTACACCAATTGATTCACAATACTGTCACTTAGACTGATGGAAAATGTAGTTGTTATCCTGACTATATCTGGCAAGCTACAACTAAATTGTATAGTAAACGTTTACAATTACATAATACCAGTATTCTTCTGCCATGACTATTGAATTAACACTCCACCAGCCGAGTCGAGTTTCCCACTGATAATTCTAACATTGTGGTGGTGATCATGTGCATTCATCTTGTAAATATAATCATTCCAGCATGATTTGAAAAGGACAGCTTCGAAACTGTTTGTCAAGCCTATATGAAATAAATGACAGAAAAAAAAACAGTTTGCTTGTTTAACTCATATCAGGTTAAAATTTGTATTTGTCAAGTTGGTACAGCACTATTAAACAAGAAGATCTGATGATGATGCCTTTGCCAGTAAGGCAAACCAAGTTGTTGTCTATTTGACTTAAAATGGTGGGACTTCTTTTCAACAGCCCCACATTGAGCGTTGTGATTTCTCCCATTCATTTTTCAATGTCATTCTCACTTCCTTCTTATAATGTCTCTGGTAGAGTGCTTTAAATGTCCAGGAGCTATAAATTGATCTGATGGACACTTATGCTGGTCACCATATTGCTGAAGTAATAGTTTTATGTGTGTGTGGGCGGATTTGGGTGGTTTATGGGGAACTTTTTTTAGGTTACAAACTGGTAATTATGTGTTATGCTATAAATGTGGTTTATGAGGACATTTCTAGTGTCCTCATAATTCAAATCGCTTAAAGAAGATACTAAATAATGTTTTTTTTTTTAAATGCAGAAAAAAATGCAGAAAGTTTTTTTGTGAGGGTTAGGTTTAGGGGTTGTGTTAGGGATAGAATCTATAGTTCGAACAGGATAAAAATCATTATGTCTGTGGAGAGTCCTCATAAGGATAACCGCATAAACGTGTGCGTGCCCGCCCACCCGCCCTTGCACTCATGCACTCATTAGTGTGTGTTCTACCCCTCTTAAGTCACTGTGCCATTGGGTTTCAGTGGCATAAATTAACACCATCATTCCATTAAAGAGAGTTTGATTAGTGAATCTTCATGAGTGCGTGTGTGATGTGGGTTCCCCAGTGTGCAGCCTCCAGCAGAGATTTTAGAGATCAGAGTCTTGTGTGTTGAGTGGAAAGATAAAAAAATTATCGCTTTTTTATTGTCCACACATAGACACTCATACAAACACACACACATTTGTTTTTCTGTTATGGTGCTGAATTTTCATTAACTTCTATTGTTTTTATACTGAGCTAATGAGATTTTCTATCCCCTAACCCCAAATCTAACTCTCACACAAACCTCTATGTATTTTTACATTTTCATTAAGACATAATTTAGTTGGTCATGGTCCTCAAATGGTCCCCACAATGTTGGTACATACTGTATGTGCTCCGAAAACTGTGTGAGCGCACACACACACACACACACACACACACACACACACACAGTGTGACGTGTATCATCTGAACAGTTTTAATAAAACACAGATCTAACATCACTCCTAACAGCACCAGACCCCCACAGCACTTGTCGATGCTGGTTGCCTTGGAGATCTGCAGTTTGAGACAAATGGTAACGCCACAACAAATTCAATATTTTATAATTGTTTATGATTCCTACAGGCATACAGGGAGATTTATATGGCAATTCCATACAAGGAAGGGTATATTAATGGTCATAACATCTCTTCCTATTGTACCAGTACCAACCATCGGAACAGAGAGAGGGAAAGAGAGAGACTACTGTCATAGACTTATTTTAACCAATGTGCATGTAGACACAGGGCAGCTAACTTTAACATTTTGATTGGCAGGTCTGATATTGTTCTGTGGTTTTTAATATCTTTGAGTCAAAGACATGCACCACAGAAAATGAAACAAGATTGTACCAGACGTTGCGCTGAAACCTTCCCTGCAAACAACCTTACTTAACTCTCAGAATGTAATTTTATGCTAATATTTCTACTTTATTAGTGGTGTTTGCTAGGGAATTCGATCTCTGATTATCTTAAACTTCGTATTAAATTTTGGCACATAAATCATCACGCACCATTTGTGCTACGGACACAAATTACACCTCAAATCGCATGGCTAGTCAAGGAGAGGTGTGCTATTACTTTTTGTCTTGTGGGTGGTTGCTAGGGCAATGCCATACGGTTGCTAGGGTATTGTAGGTGGTTGCTAGGTGATTGCTTACCTAGCCCACCTCCAAGTCTCTATGATATTCTTGAGGGACCTTTAGTCTTAGAGATTTTCATCCAATTATCATCCACAAGAAAAATCGAAAATTCGATTACTTTGAAAACTGAACCCTAATGTACATTATACAATGGAAGAAGCTAAATGTTTTCCTCCTGAATGCACCAACGCACCCTGGATGAACAAAGCATCTATACTACGGTTTTTAAAATAAGTTGAAAATAATCAAATAAAGAACATCACATCCAAACCATCAATCATCAGTGCTCTTTGACTAGCCTCGTAGGTGAAAAAATGTCAGGGATGTGCTCGAACTGGAGAAATATCGCTGAACAAACATCTATTTATCCACATAATTTGCTACAGGCGACGCAATGTCTGTAGTTAATATTTGAAATAGATCCCTAACTTAAAGTATCTGTAATAGTAATAGTGATGCTTTACTTAAAAACACCACTAAAAAGATTTATGTCTGCACCTCTTTAGAATATTATAGGCCTATGTTTATTTATTAAATGTAAACCATACATACATAGTACATAGTCTCTCTCTCTCTCTCTCTCTCTCTGTGAGCTACAGTAGTTTTGGCAGGATCTCTGTCCCTATTCTTGGCAGGAAATGGGTGCAGTTCAATTCTGTGCAATAAACATTTGTTAACTATCAATTAAACATGTCGCCTTTAATCCACTGTAAAATACAGCCATCATCTTACTGTGTGTGTGTCAAGCGAGAAACAAAGCAAAGTCCATTATATGTAGTTTTTTTTGTGCTGTTCTCCATCATTGCATCATCTTGCATTCTCAAACCCACCCTGAATTTTGTTCTTAACTTTAGACTTATCTAAACAAGATATGCATTCCTTTACATGAGCTCCCACATTTACACATCTTTAGAGTGCTTATCAAGATGTCTTTTAGTCTTCCTCATACACTGTCTTCTACATGACAAGACATGACAGTGCTGTGTCTGTGATTGAGTGTGCTCCTATCAGATCTCTGAGAATGGAAAGCTAGATGTAAACGAACATGTGCGAATGTAACCTTGGAGGTGGGACCTGCATATCTGCACACATAGCCGCTCTCTGGACTGTAACCTTTACTCTTAAGATCATTCTCCATGGATCCCTAGCTGGGAACTCCTGCTGGCTGTTCTGGTGAGAGAGAGAGAGAGAGAGAGAGAGAGAGAGAGAGAGAGAGAGAGAGAGAGAGAGAGAGAGAGAGAGAGAGAGAGAGAGAGAGAGAGAGAGAGAGAGAGAGAGAGAGAGAGAGAGAGTCATAGTGTCATATGTTATTGCTGCATATGTTATTTTTACCCATAGATGTTTCACCAAGGTGATGTTAAATGAAGGGAGGGGAGATTTTTTTTAACTCTTCATTCGACCCCTGCTGAGCTTCAGATCATTGGCCTGATTCCAGCTGAGATTCGTTCTTCACCATCAGCCCAGCTTGCATTGCAGCTCCTATTATATATCTCACCTCAGTTGATGTTCTCCTTCCTGCTGTTTCTTGCTTGTTCTTGAGGAGCTCTTCAGTCCAGAGATTGCAGTAAGCCCTCTTGTCTGGGTATAACTCCTATAAGCTACTCTTTCATCCAGCAGTCTAATCATTAATTGCCTGGAAATGGACCACAGCTGGTTATTTAGCAGCTTTTGCACTCATTCTGTGCATTTTGCTTTTGTTATTTGCCTACATGACGTATTGGGGCATCAAATGTTATGGTAAGAATTTGGATTTTATTAGCACATGCTCTCTGCCTCACTTTTTTAAAGGGTCATGAAACGGTCCACTTTTAGCTCAAGTCTGCTTCTCAACCGTTTTGAAGATTCAACTCAACTGGGTGTGGACAGCTGTGAGAACAAGGGCCCTAGTGGATGGGGCAGGGGAGAAAGTGGGGGGCGAGCAATCTGTCATCTGTCAGTTGCCCATGCCGGCTATGATGAATTGTAAGATTTGTATAGCTGGCAAAGTTAAAGTCCAACTAAATATGCTGAATGCCACCGTCTGAGAGAACAAAACAACTGTCTGAATTAGTCACATTATTTCACTAATACAGTTAATGGCGTCAAAGATTCTCACAGTTGCTTGTCACTGCTTCATTGGGCTTTGAACCTGTCCAGACAGTCACATGATTTTGCTTTCATCTCTGTCCACATAATGCAGAATAATCAACTGAACAGAATTCTAAGCTGTGGGCCAATATAGCTCACTATACAGCACACAGAATCACACTGGTCTTTTTATGTCTGGAATTTTATGCACAAATAAATAACAAGCCATGTACTCTGTATTGAAAATATTTGAATGTTTTTGACACATTAATATCTTTTGAGACTTATTTCATGACGTTGATTCACAAATATAAGTGCTTAGTTTGGTTTAGACAATTACATTATGGATGGATGGATCGATAGAGTTTGTGTCTGGGACAATCAATGTAAACTGCGTCTCAAACGAGTCCCGGTCAGAGACAGTCCACCTCACCACAAGTCAAAACACTCATGTTAATAAATGTGTGCTGTGTGAACATTTAATATCTGTTGCCTTTGACTGAAAGCCTGTCCAGTCACTCTGTCAGCAGCGCGGGGGTGGGGACTTGCGTAATGGTACTTTCAACTCTCTTTACTGACTGAGGTGCTTGAGATATTGAAGCGCTGGTCACTTGCATGGCAACAACACTGACAAGCCAGCTGCGCTCGCTTGTCAAAGGGTAAAGGCCATGCCTTCTCATTAATAATATTGAGAACACCAGTGACGTAGATTTGCTAAAATTCAATGGAAAGCCTAAACCATGTACGTCATGACTTGTGACATTGACTAAATGTTAATTTAAAGCCCGAAAGATGAAAATAGCCAGAAAATTAACCCTTTTCCTCTTGAAATTAAAAATAATGAATATTAAAATTCTCTACCCTTGTGTGCAAGACATATATACCTGTTAACATCTCAAAAAATTTGTTGTAGTGTTTCATGACCCTATAAGGAGCGTTCACACTGACATTGATTTAATCGCTGGAGTCGCCAAGTCGTACTGTTGTTTGCTAGTAGGTGTTCCAACTTGCCTGCTCTGTCCAAATGTATCATGCAGTGGATCACTTGAGCTCTGCTTTCTGCACTTCTATTACTGGTCACTGCATTGTATGAATTATTGGTCTCTTAGGAACAATAATGGTCATTTCCCAATCTGTGGGAATTTTCAAACAGAGATGGGCATTTTAAACTATCCAATGAAAGCATGGAATCTCAATGTAGTAATAATGGATGTTTCCAAACCAGAATGGGTATTTCTCAACTGTCCAATGAAAGTAAGGAATGTCAATGTAGTAGGAAAATCTTGTATAGCAGTTGAAAAACATCCATCCTAGTCAATATAAGTATTCAAATGACAGAATTGGTCCTTTTTTGCAAGCAACTTAAAGATCACATATATGGGGCCTGAGTAGCTCAGCGAGTATTGATTGCTAACTACCACCCCTGGAGTCATGAGTTAGAATCCAGGATGTGCTGCGTGACTCCAGCCAGGTCTCATAAGCAACAAAATTGGCCCAGTTGCTAGGGAGGGTAGAGTCACATGGGGTAACCTCCTCTTGGTTGTGCGTGAATCACGGAGAGTAGCATGAGTCTCCGCATGCTGTGAGTCTCCGTGGTGACCTGCAGACTGAGCCACATGATAAGATGCATGGATTGGTGTTCTCAGAAGCGGAGGCAGCTAAGACTTGTCCTCCGCCACCCAGATTGAGGTGAGTAACTGCGCTACCAGCGTCACTGGATTTCCGACACGCAACATCAACCCGCTAGTTTTAAAGTTAGCAACAGCGATAACAGTATAATTTGTTCATGCGACTTTCGAATTGTGAAAATAGAAATGGCTGTGCGCAAAACCACGCCATTGTCAATAAACGAGGTGCAGACGGTCCACTCAGGAAGTGTATCAGCTGTTGGCCACACACGGGTACCACCGGACCTACCAACAGTGTAGGGAGATGTTAAAAAACATAAGTGACTACAGAACCTTCAAGGAAAAGTGGAAGTGGTTCGACCAAATGGACGCTATCTAAACCAGCGAGCAATGGGAGGTAGAGTGCCCTGGACTCAGCCACGATGGAGGATGGTATGTTTTGTTACGTTAACTCTATACTCTGCTTGAAAGCTTCACTTTACCAGCTACTGGAAGCTTGCTTCTAAAACAACCAGGCCAATTTAACTGTTACACTTGTGTAAAATCACTATGTAACAAATGCTTTATGCAGCTAGTAGCTAACAGCTAGCGTCGTGTTATTGTTTATTGTTTTGTGTCGTGTTTAAGATGATGTCACGGCAGTAGAGGTGGTGCAATTATGTCGATCATCCTATAATCCCACCCACGTTGAGGGGCACAAAACTGCAGTTGATATGCAAGCTCAGAAAAGTAAAGCAAGTAGAGTTGAGATGAGTCGAACCGTAACATGCAGTGGAAAAGTGTCCTATAGTAGATTTCAAACAGCATGCTTCTGGGTTAGTCCTGCACCAGCTATGCTACTGCCATTATGATGAATGGGAATGCTAACAGATAGCTTTCTACTGGTGTTATAAACCTCTTTGGAGTGAACACTTCTTTAAAGCTTGAGTTTCCCATACTTTATCTGTATCTTCTATGGGTATGTAACACAAGCTGTCTTATTTGACGCAGTGCAGCGGTATAGATTTTTTCCTGCTGACCTTGGATCAGCCTTTTGTACACTGAATGAGCTTTTGATGTTCTCTCTGCTGTGCTCAGATAAGACTAGAATACTTCTGCTGAGATCCTGCATGATTATTTGCCCTCTGGGTGAGTTCAGATGGCATCAGTGTTCTTTCTCTCAGTCACACTCTCTTCCTTCTCTCTGTTTCCTCTCTCCCTTCTGAATGCCAAGAGCTTTCTGCCAATGATTTTAGGAAGCCACAGTTCTCTGTCCATGATCACCCAGTGTCACCTGTTGCAGTTGCAGCTATAAAAGTAAACATGGAAAAAGGGATCAAACTGAAAAAGTTAAGAAGTGTAGAACACATTAGTTCAGTGTTTCCCAACCCGTTTTGTTTAATGTGCAACCATAGTCACATTAGTAGAGCTCAAGTACCCCTTCATCAACATCAAACCTGAAAAATGTTCCTTTGATCTCATATTAAACTCAATGAGCACTTTATTAGGAACACTATGGTCCTTATAAAGTCCCAGATGTGGTCTTCTGCTTTTGTAGTCCATCTGCCTCAAAGTTGGACATGTTGTGCATTCTGAGATGCAATTCTGCTCATTACAGTTGTACAGAGTGGTTATCTGAGTTACTGTAGCCTTTCTTTCAGCTCAAATCAGTATGGCCATTGTCCACTGAACTCTCTCATCAACAAGGCATTTCCAAAGAGCGTCACTCACTGGGTGTTTTTTGTTTTTGGCACCCTTCTGAGTAAACTCTAGAGACTGTTGTGTGTGAAAATCCCAGGAGGTCAGCAGTTACAGAAAACTCGAACCAGTCCGTCTGGCACTAAAAATCACCACATCCTCATACGGTTCTACACCAGCACTGAAGAGAGCACCCTGACTGGCTCCATCACTGCCTGGTATGGCAATAGCACCGCCCACAACAGCAAAGACCTGCAAAGGGTGGTGCGAACTGCCAGAAACATCATCGAAGGTGAGCTTCCCAGGACATATATAACAGGCGGTGCGTGAAAAAAGCTCGGAGGATCATCAGAGACTCCAGCCACCCGAGTCATGGGCTGCTCTCACTGCTTCCATCAGGCAGGCAGTATCGCAGCATCAGGACCCGCACCAGCCGACTACATGACAGCTTCTTCCCCCAAGCAATCAGACTTCGGAACACTTGATCTCTCATGATCAAAATACATCAGCACTTTATTAATCTATAATCTCACACTGGACTGTCATAATTATATTCTCCACAATACAACTACAGCATATATATATATATATATATATATATATATATATATATATATATATATATATATATATGCTGTAGTTGTATTCTCAGCATATATATATATATATATATATATATATATATATATATATATATATATATATATATATATATATATATATATATATATATATATATATATATACATATATATATATATATGCTGAGAATACAACTACAGCATATATATATATATATATATATATATATATATATATATATATATATATATATATATATATATATATATATATATATATATATATATGCTGTAGTTGTATTCTCAGCATATATATATATATATATATATATATATATATATATATATATATGCTGTAGTTGTATTGTGGAGAATATAATTATGACAGTATATATTATGGTATATATATATATATATATATATATATTATGGTGTGTATATATATATATATATATATATATATATATATATATATATATATATATATATATATATATATATATATATATATATATATATATATATATATATATATATTTTTTTTTTTTTTTTTTTTAAACACTTTTTATTTTAAATTTGTATTGTATTTGTATTCTATATTGTGTGTATTGTTTACTGTACATTGTATATTAGTACTATGTTGTGTAATTATGTGTACATTTAGATATGTAAATTATGTTGTGTAAATATTTTGTTTATTGTAATTGGTATATGTCTCGTCACTGTCATGACTGCTATGTTGCTCAGAACTCCACACAAGACTTTCACCCACTGCTGCTTTTGTGTATATGGTCGTGTGACAATAAAGTGATTTGATTTGATTTGAATAATTAGGTGTACAGGAGTTCCTAATAATGTTGTAAGTGAGTTTATATAATAATCCCTCCATACAGTATGCCTGTATCGCCCTTCCTGTAACACTTGGGACATTTGCCCTAGCGGCCACTAGATGTTGCTTGGTTAAGTTTAAGGCTTTTTTAGTTTGAAGTTCTGTGATTTTTTTTTGTCTTGTCATGTGATATCCTGTTTCCCTCATGTTCATGTGTCTTGTTCTCATTGGTTTATTGTCTTGTTAACTTGTTATCATTTCTGTTTTGTTATTGATTTCTGTTTAGTAGTCTTGTCATTGGTTGTCTTTGTCACGTGTTTCCCTTGTCTATGTATATATTGCCCTCGTGTTCTCTGTCTTTGTCAGTTGTTAAACCTGTATGGATGTTTGGTTTGTTCTTCTGTTATGTTTTGAGTTGCATGTGTTTAGTTTTCTGAGTTTTATAAATAAAAGCCTGCACTTAGATCCTCCTTCTCACGCCCCATTCCTACAGACGTTACACTTCCATTGTCCCACCCACTATCTGTCTAGGTGCAGAGAAGATCATTTTTTCCAAACATGCATTCCTGCGCAGATTTGTTTTCTCAGAAAACATTAAGACAAACAAACACACACACACACACACACACACACACACACACAAAATAATGTATTTTCTTTATATCTCTTATATTGTGGTGACACATCACTCTGTTCATCAACCTGCAGTGCTGGCAAAGAACCAGAAGCACTTGCACTTTAATATTACCCATAAATTGTGCATTTCATTTGATCTGTTTTCCAGAAGCTGAAGTGAACTTTACATCATGGGTGTGTAGGTGTGTTGAGTGGTCTCTATACTGTAGCTAGTTGCTTTATATTTAACCTTTTAAAACTGCCTAAAACAGAACCTAATTTTAAAACCTAAGTCTTTCTTCTTTTGCTGTTCTGGTATTTCCTTTAGGAAACACAAATCTTTATTCTTTTGATCATTAATCATATGATGTTTTTAGTTTGTGTCTCTTTTATATATGGCCTCTCTCAGTTGACAGCCACATTCTGTATTTGGTATTGTATGCCGACCGCTGTTTTGTCTGAGATGGCAATGACCTTTACTGCTGTTGTGATAGCTCATACCGTTTCTGTTTCTCAATGGATAAACTCATCATAGCATTTGACTTGCAGTCTTATAACTCCAGGTTATGACACAAGCCCATCTGTATAACATTACCCTTTCTCTTCAGGGTCAAATACTGGGATTTGGCTTTGTACATAGTATGGAAGCAAGCATTAAGCTTAACTGCTGATCCATGCCTAGGAGCTTTGTGACTTTCAGTCCATGCCTATTAAGTTTTAAGCCATCTATATGTCAGCCTACTCATAAAAGGTGATCAAATTAACCTTGCAGATATGCATGTATATCTTAAAATGTACAGTCTTTTTCTTCTGTAATATTGGACCAAAAATAGTTGTTGACTAGTCTTGGACTACACAGATTTTTGTCAAATCTAATGTTCTATAGAATGAGAATGCCACTACCCCAATTAAAAAATAGGGGGAGTGGCATTCACATTGTATAGAACCATGAGAATACCATGTAAAATGACCCCTTCAATATGTCCACCCAAACATCCTGTTTCAGTAGGAAATATTTTAACGCAGGAAAGAAAACTGCACTCGTCAAGCGATTTCATGGCATCTTTAATAACCTCAAAGTGACATAGATGGTTCTCAGTGTGGGATATCTTCTATCTTGTTGTCAGTACCTGTCCTACACTCTCTCCCTCAGCCTGCAGGGGTGTAATTTGATCTTAATCAGTTGAAAATGCTGTTAACAAGAGCTCAAGCACAGTATTGAGATATGCAATATAGCACATAGAGGCACTACAGGATATTTAAATGTAATTTAATTAATACCACATGTCTAATGAGATGAGGCTGCATTGCTTTAAAACACTATAGTTGATGTTTATTTTTATGTCTAATTGTGATATGATAGGGTGAGAACAGAAATGCTTTCGAGAGCTGTTAGTTATTAATTAAAGCTGAGATTACCCGGTCTCCATTTAGCTTTGTTCATTTGTGCTCTGAGCTTTGTGCAAAATCAACATTGTTGTTATGCACAGCGAAAATAGCAGCTTTAGCAATGTTCCTTTCAGATTCCTTTCACAGTTCTGGTGGTTATTTTGACCCATAGTGAAGAGTTCTGTTCAGTTGATTATTCTGCATTATGTGGACAGAGATGAAAGCAAAATCATGTGAATGTCTAGACAAGATCAAAGCCAGATGAAGCAGTGAGTGTGTTTGTGTACATGTTATACGTTGGTTATAGCTTTTAATGTTTGTTAGGTGTTATTAATAGCACCTGCTTTTCACATGATTAGCCCTGAATGGAACGCTCATCATTCAGGAAATTCATAACATCCCACTCCCATTGCATCTTTGTTAATAGATATTTTGGTAAATTTCAGAATGGTTTCAGATACCAAATAAGACTATATTACTTTAACGCACATTTAAACTAAATCAGATAATTAAATGTATAATTAGCACAGAAAATGGGGAAAAAGTGTGCATATTCATGGACCTAGTTAGTGGTATTTACTTAGACAAGCAATATTACTAATACTCATGCGTAATACTTTAAACCCTAAACATAAGTATTCTGAGCCATATGTGCTACGGGCTTGAACAATACCTCAAAACAAGCAGTTTGTGAAGGTGAAGTGTGCTCAATTACTTTAAAAAGATTAGATTTAGACATTTGGCAGATGATAAATTGACTGAAATAAATCCCCAAGACTTGCAGTGAAGGAGGGAGTGTAGAGAGTGAAGAGATTGGGGGTGGGCTATTTTGATATGGGTCAGTCAGCAACCACCTGGCAACCACCCAGAACACCCTAGAAACCACATAGCAACATCTTTGCAACACCCAATAGCACCTTAGCATCATGATGGTGACTTTTGCACACGCAAGCACTTAAAGCATTTAAAAATCTTGTGATTTATTTTTTATTCTATTATTTTACCTTTTTTGTTTTCATATAGTAATGGCTCACAAAACATCTCTATCACCTAAATCTTAAAAATGAAATCTGGCACTATAGCTGGAATTGTATTGAATACATATGCCTGCTCCTATTAATCAAGACCTGAATAAACCTAGTGAACTCAATGAACTGAGACATGTCTTCACTTTACACTAGAGATCGCACTGTGCCTGTGGACACAGATGCTTTTAAGCGCTCTTTAGCGAAGGGGTCCAGAGCTTCTTTAGATGGGGCAATGCAGGAGATCTCTGGGTCATAGGGGCAAAGAAGACAAGAATAGGCCTCTGGCACCCATGAACGAAGTAATTTGCCTCCCAGCCACAGGCTCTCATTTGGGGCTTGTCTCAGCACAGCGAGTTAATGGCTTGACATGCATGCTGTACACGTACACAAACACTTACATGTAACATGTTTAGTATCTGCTTGGATGCCTGTACTTCAGAGGGAGAACACATTTTCATCCGTGAGAGTGGTGTTTCGTATTTGGACAGGAATACTATCCAGGCACTGACAGACATAGTGTTCTTTCTGGGTTTGTTATTTTTTTTTAATGCATTGTTTATACAGTGGATTAAGAGTAATTATTGTCTGTCTGTGTTTATGTGTGAAAAGAAAGAAAGAAAAAAGAAAGAAACAGAAAAGCATAAGCCTTGAAAACCTGATTTATCTTTAATCTTTATGTTTTGTCTTTTAGATGAAACAGGGCACCAGAAGGATTATGTAGAAAACGACGATCGAAGACACAGCCACGTTCCTGAGCAGTTTGCAGGCCTATTACACGGGTCCTCTCCTGCTTGTGAATCCCCAGACAATCCCTACCAGCTTTACAGCAAAGTGCGAAAGTTCAGCGTTCCCGAGCCCCCGCTCCGATACGGGAATCTCCTCCAGGCACCAGAGTATCCTCCCCCATTCCCACGCACCGGTAGCGAAGCATCAGCCCTTAAGACCCAGAAAGAACCCAAACCGCAAATAGTGTACAGGACCATTTTTCACACCCGGGTCAACCAGAGCCCGTTTACGCCTGTCGAACATGGCAACAAGCCTGAGGTGCATGTGAGGAACGAGGAGGGCCGGAGCAACAGCACGGGCGGCTATAGCCCAGCAAGCAGTACTACAGGCTACGAGGAAAGAGCGTGCACTCTAGGGAGGATGCGCTCAATGCCCAAAAACGTCTTGGACCTTCAGTTGTCCAGAAATTTCTCCAAATCGGACTCAAATCTGGTGGCTGTGTCTCCCATTGAGGAGGAACAGTGGAACTCCAGAGCGCAGAACAGTCCTGGTAAAAACAGCCCCAAAAGATTGGAGAGAACTCCCTCCTTTACAGCAGAGTGGGAAGAGGTAATAGCGTTTTAATTACCAACTAATTTCTGAATCATTTCCACTTAATTAATTCAGTTAGCTTTGACGGTGAAGTAACTTGAGCTGACTGGCTTGACAAGGCTTCTTTCGTTGAGCAGCGTTCGTGCTTTTGGTGAGTGGGGCAAAAACATGTGCTTTTACCAGACAATCTTGGTACTTGATTCAGCTGTGTTGTCATGGTAGCTAAATTACTTTTTATATGGTTCTGTAATATATTAAATGAGCTTAATGATAGGCCTGAGATACATTCTGCTCCTCTGTTTTGCATTGCTGGTGATCTGTTTATCAGTTGAGCAGCTTTTATCCAGGGTAATGTAGCATAAAAAGTCAAGCAATCATTTAATGCCTTTGAATAATGAATCATAATTATACCGGATATAAATGGATATAATTTTTTAGTGAATCTCTTGAAAACATGTCTGGGTCATGTCGTACCCCACAATAAATATTAAAACTAATTTTCATAAAGAAAATTAAAAATTTTTTTACAAGTAAAATGCCTTGCATATAGACACGATTTTCGTAATAACTAAGCCCCCCCCCCCCCCCCCCCCATATAATTACAATAATGCGTCCAGACATTCTCAATGATTATTCTTAATTGTCATTACTGTAATACAGTAAACAATTACTGTATACACTACATGTACTTTTTAACATTGCAGTGAGAAAAACAAATCATAAACGTTTTGTTTTTTATTATAGTAATAAGAATTGTTTTTGAGAATTAAGGGGCATGTAATGCAACATTTTTTAATAGTCCTAAAAATTGGCACATTTTAATGCAAAATATTATTTCTTACTTTACACTTTTGATTTTGGGGTGAAATATGACCCAAATAACTCAACATCTCTGCTCAAATTTCCTTGTGTGAATACTTTGAGTCAGATATCTTTCAGGTCAGCGCTTCTATTCAGATGCAGCTAGTGTATATGAAGCCTCCCCACTTTATATGACGACTAAAAGAGACTCCTGTATAAATTTAATGCGTCACAGCATTTTCTTCCCCAGCCTCACCCAGCTGTCAGGTCTTTAGAGGAGAACATGTATTAGAAATAACTGATCAAAGCGGTGAGGGGAGAGTTCTGCATCCGTTCATCTGAGGCTTTCGAGCAGCTTTCTCTTTGGAGTAAACCTCAATCCACTGGGAGACAGTGAGGGCTATTCTTTGAAAGCAGGTGCTCAGCTCTATGGATGTGAAATGGCACATTCTCCGCTCAGAACATCACTGTCATCTTAATGAGGAGACATTCATCAAGAAACATTCTCCACTCTCACTCCGAACTAACATATTCTCATGCAGAGCTGAATGAAATAAATTGCCTTCCTAAAATTCCCATTTTTCTCCCAGCTTTTAGCCAACAATTAATTTTTTACATTTAGGGAGAACTGGAACTGGGATTGTGGAAAAAGAGGAATGACAAGCATTCCATTGGGGAATGATGATTTTAAAATGGGTATGAAAGCAATGTCGTTATGCAAACATGCATGATCTCTTCTCATCTAAATCTCTCTATCTTTCTTTTCACAGATTGACAAGATTATGAGCTCTATTGGTGCTGGAATTGGCACAGAGATTACGGAGGATCAATCAGGTGTGTATGTGTGTTGAAGCATATGCATTGTCAGTCATCACACTACACTTAACATATATCCATAACTATAGGGAGCCTGTGGTATGATATGAATATTAACTAGCTACTGTGAAGTGTGCAGCACAGTGAGGAAAGTGGGTTTCCTTCAGTAGTGTCAAAGAGCTGCTCATAGAAGACAAGGAGCTTTTTGAGATGTAACCATGGCTACTGTGCTCTCCCTTCTCTTGTCACTGTGTGTTTCCTGTAATCACAATGAGAACAGGAGGACAGGAAGTGGATGGAAGGTTCAGACCTCTAATAACTGGTCTTTGGACAATTTTGTTTTTACTAAGGGAAAGGGTAGCCTGACAATGATAGGGAACATCTCTCCTTTTGCTTTTCCTCTCACCTCCTTTCAGCAACTTGTGTCTTTCCTCTTAACTTTCCTCTTCTTTCACCTCTCCAGTTGTCTCCTCTCTTCTCCTCCACTTGCTTCCTCTCTTAGTTTTTGTCACTTCCTCTCGGCAACATTTGTCTTTCCTCTTACCTGGTGGGTGGCTGTGGCTCAGGTAGTAGAGCGGGTTGGCCACTAATCACAGGGTTGGCGAAGTGTACTTGGGCAACCCAAGGTTGCTCCCAATGGCAGGCTAGCACTTTGCATGGCAGATCTGCCGTCATCGGTGTGTGAATGTGTGTCTGAATTGGTGAATGAGATGCAGTGTAAAGCGCTTTGAATACTGCTAAGGTTAAAAAGGTGCTATATAAGTGCAGACCATTTAAAGAGGACACGTGCAACTCAACGGATTCCGTTCGGATTTAAGTCCCATTTTGGAACTGTAGCAGGGTAAGGTGGGTTCAAGCGGCTCGCTCCCTTAAAGAACTTTATGATTCCTCTATAGACAGCCATCTGTCTATAGAGGAACTAGCCTTTGGGGTGTGTATTGCAGATATGGTTGCTACATAGACCTAATCGTTGACAGAGTAAGTTTTACCTTTCCTCTCCTTTCGCCTCTCTAACTGTCTCCACTCTTCTCCTTCACTTGCCTCCTCTCCCTCAACTTCTGATTCTTCTCTCCTCCACTTGCCTCCTCTCTTTTCCTTTTGCTCTTCCTCTCCTTTCGCCCCTCCTCTGGTCTCCTCTCCTTTTGCCTCTCCCCTCACCTCTTCTTCTCTCATTCTCTCCTCTTCTCTTGCCTCGTCTATTTTTGCCTATCCTCTCATTCTCTCATCTCACCTAATCTTCTCTCCTTTCATGTTTCTCCTGTTGCCTCTCCTCTTTGTTATCTTGCCTCCTCTCTTCTCCTCTTGGATCCTCTCCATTTGCCTCTACTCTCATTCTCTCCTCTCTTCTTAATCTCTTGTCTCCATTTGCCTCCTCCCCTTTCAACTCTCCTATCACATCATCTCTTCTCTTCTTCTTATCTCTCACCTCTCTTGTCATCTTTTCTCCTTTTGTCCTCGAGCCTTCTCACTTTATGCCTCCTCTTCTTCTCTCCCCTCGCTTCTCCTCTCACTTCTTTTGTCTTCCTCTCACCTTTTCCTCTCCTCCGCCTCACCTATTGTCTCCTTTCTCTCCCGCTCCTCTCACCTACTATCTTTTTGCTGCTGCTCCTCTGGTCATCGAATCTCTTCTCCTCTCATCCTTTCCTCTGCTTTTGCCTCCTCTCTTTTTGTCTCCCCTCTCAGCCTCTCCACTCCTCTTATTCTCTGCTCTCTAATTGCCTCTCCTTTCACTTTTCCTCCAGACTCATCTCGTCAACTTTTGGCTCTCCTCTCCTCTAGCCTTCTCTTATTTTGCCTCTCCTCACATCCTTTCTCCTCTCCTCTTGGCTCCTCTTCTTTCGTCTCTTTTTCTTTCTCTCCCTCATTTTTCTGTTCACAGAAAGGCCAGTTGTGTTGCCATTTCACACATGCTCACAGACGCCCACAGAGTGTGTATGCATGCATGTGTGTGTGTGTGGGAGGGAGGGAGCAACAGCAGCTTCTGCACTCAGACATAAAGGATGGGGCTGATCTGATGGCTATTATCGGCAGTGCGAGGTACAGCTAGTGGAACGAAGGGAGGGAGAGAGAGACTGAGAGGGAGGGAGAGAGAAAGAGAGCATAGTGGCACAGGATGCAGAGGCATACAAATGAGTGTGGGAGTGCTGGAGAAAGAGAATTCTACTAAGCAAACTGCATGCTGTCATTCCTCTGCTCTCTCTATCTCCATCCCTCTCTCTCTCTCACACACACACACACACACACACACACACACACACATGTTTGTTCTCTCTGGCACACACAAACACACACTCACATGCCTGCACTTACACACGTTGAGACACAGGTTAAACAGCGCAGCGGCTGAAGCACGGGTTTGCGATCGCTTGTATCTCTCTCCTCGCTTGTGGATGTAATTTGGAGCTTTCAGCATGTCTACCTCCACAGCCGGCGTACTTCTCCACCAGCACGGACCCTAGCGCTCACTATCTAGGGACGATATCCTCTCCTTTTCTGTCTTTCTGTGTTTCTCCCTGTCTCCACTGTTTAATAAGCTTTACTTTCTGTTTTCCTTCTGTTTGAATCACTTTTCTTCATCCATTTCTCTATCATTCTAACTCTCTCATTCTCACTCGCACACTCCGTCCCTCTTTGTGCATGGCGGGTTCGTTTGACAGTCACTTTGCGCGCAACATGATGTGGCAGTGCCAGCTCTCACAGCCGGACTGCCGTTGTTATCGGGTGGACGGCTACTCACTTCTCAAACGCCTCCCTCTGCATCCTCTGATAGGTCCTCGCTGCCCTGTCCAGTCTGTGGGGCAGTGGCTGGACAACATCGGCCTGGTGCAATATGAAAACCACCTGCTGTCTAACGGCTTTGACAACGTTCAGTTCATGGTAAGTGCCTCCTTTTGTCATGGTGTTGACTTGCCTGCAGGCAGTTTTCTTCGATATTCATCACTTGTGTGTTGTGTGTGTTGTGGGTTTTCATGTGTACTTAAGTGTCTGTATTTAGGTGACCTGTTGTGTCATTATTTGATGTTGTTTGTGTTTTTGTCCATGTCAAAATGTGTGGTTTGGTAAGGTGTGCAAACATTTAATTGGTACATTACTTTGGGGAAAAAATGCTCAGCATTGATCCTGTAAATCTTAAAGGTTAAAGTATGTCTCTTGAGTATAATATTTCATTGAAAATTGTGACATTTCATAGGTAAACCCATTACCTGACCTGTATGTTTCCTGACTAAATTGCCATACGAGCACAATTTGCTTTCCTTAGAACTTTGGGAGGCAAATCAATTATTTACAGTAGTTTAATTATTAATTTTGTTTTAAGGTTATAATATTTTATTATATATTTGTATATGTTATCTCAAATGTTTCATTTAGATGATTGTTCCAAGTCATTTTAAAATATGTTTGAAGACACCTCTGGGTTATCAGTAAGAGAGATATGTTATAGAAATAAGTATATACATTATTATCATGAGAAAACCTGATGGTGACTAAATAAAAGCCCTGTAAACAATGTTGTACACATTGCACTCATCATGGATACTCAGTGATATAGCCATACATTTCAACACGTGGTCAACGTCACTCCTCTGACAATGCAGAAAACATGTCCTCAGTGGGTGTGTTCAGATGCATGCATGCTTTTGGCCAGTGTTTATGTGTGTATTTTGGGGGAAGTGTTCTTCAACCTACAAATCAGTCAAAGTTGTTTAGGTGCAGACCTGCAGTGGTATAGGTGCAAGAGGTCTTGTATTCAGTCCTCAATGTTCCCAGAGCATTTATGATTACCAGTATGTCCTTCGGCATAGAGAACTGCTTTTAGGTTAATCTGCATCACTGAAGGCAAAATGGTACATACATTTTTTTTTTAGTAGTCAATTAGTAGTGAACCATACTAAGCTAATCTAATGTAGTTCAAAGGTTTTTTTCTGTCAGAGACTGGTAAGCAGTAACTTTGTGTATGAAACTCAATGATATTTCACCTAAATCTTTTGATTGACCTTTTGAATCTTTTGATATCATTATGTTTTTCTTTCATCATTCATGAAAGAAATTAATCACAGTATACCTTCCCCAGTGAAAAGATCAACTTAGACCAACATGAATTTCCATGCTTGTTATGTTGACCCATGCCGGTAAGTGCTGGTTTGGTGCTTATGAAACTGGTCGACCAGCACATTTTATTCTGATGAAGCTGGTTGACCAAGGAAAATTAAGCTAGTGAGTTGCTAGTTAAGCAAGTAAAGAACCTACATAAAAATCACAACATATGTTGGTGACCAGCTATAATGGTCTTTTCAGCATTGTTGTACTGACAGTGAACTAAAAATGGAGTAAAGCAATCAAGTTGACAAGTGATCCATTGACTCACTCTTCCTAATACATATTTAAGACCTTTCCTATGCACGTTACAGTGGTCGATGTTCAGCAAATACTACAGTATTTCAAAATGTCTTCTGTCATTTCACCCTGCCAGCTTCTAAAGCAGTATCTCTGAGTAAATAGAGTGATTTACTGTAAGCTATCTTGCTCACTTGTATTGTGTACAGCTCTAGGCTTTTAGACTTTTAATTTAGTTGTTGCAAACTGTGGCTTTACTAAAGTTTTTGTGATTTGTCATCTTTGCAAAATTATCTGTTGCTTCTCAAAAGGTTGCATCTGTTCTTACAGGTAAATGATAATGATCAACTTAAATATATTTAGATACATTCACATTTATACATTTGGCAGACACTTTTATCCAAAGGGGCTTAAAGTGCATTCAAGTTATACAAGTATATATATTAAGTATGCGTGTCCCCTGGGAATCAAACCTATGACCAAGCTGTTGCTAGTGCCAGGTGAGCCACTGACCCCACAGAACTGCATTGAGCTTATGAACTGTGGAGTTCAAACTAAAACATATATATTGTGTGTGTAAAGAGTTGCTGAGGCTGAACATCCTCCTCCAGCTCTGACCTGCATCCATTCCTGTGGGTTGCCGAGGCAACAGCAGAGAGAAAGTAATGGAGTACAGAGTATTTTAGTTATAGAAATTTCATAAATGTGCATTTTCTTCCCAGCCGTTGTCAAGGAAATGGATTATACTGTTTCCCTCCAGGGCATTATTATCGGTTTTAATAGAGTGTTTAAAACCTCCTGAAGTCAGTGTTTATTTGTCAACACCCCTCTTAATGCCAGTATTGACAAATTCCCCTGCTAGCAATTCAAAATCCTAAACATGTGAGCTAATATTAGAGCTTAAAGGGAAAATGTAAACTCCATTTAGGAATGTGCTTACAATGAGGAAATTGAGAAAATGATTCTAACAGAAAAAAAAGATCTATAAATGACGCATCAATCCCTGTGTAAATCTGACACACACACACGCACACACTCCTTAAAGGTGAAGTGTGTAATTTCTATGTCATTAGTGGCACTTAATGGAAAAGAATGACTTTATTAAGCAGGTTTCCAGAGCACTCCCTTGTCTTTAATGGCCCAACAAAAAGATAGTCCTGCTCATGACTCACATAGTTTGTTGAGCCAGCATTGCATTGTTGGACTTTTCAGGATGCTTAAGAAACCTCCTAAAGGCTTAGTTATATTCGTCTCTGCATATGAATCTGGGATAGGAGAAAATTTAACATTAAACAAAAACAATTTAAACATTTCATCTCAAAGTGTTTTTGTTCAGTCAGTAGTTCATTGCTATGTCAGATTAAGCTTCTAGCAAAAGCATCTCCTCTGGATGAATGGGGCATCTGAATAAACCACACAGAACACACACTCCCTTTCTCTCTATTTCTCTTAGTGGTCTCTGTTGGACGGAGGATCTGAAAACCCTTCAGATACAATTAATATTAGATAGAGCTCTGCTGCTTTGTCTCAGTGCCTCTGATGTGTTGGTCTTTTCTGAACTTTATTGCTATTCTCTTTGTTTAAGTTGATATTTAAGACAGAATATATTGAACAAACTGCAGTGGATTGTGACTCAGTTCCCTTGTTCATAGGAAGTGGACAAATGTGCAGAAATATGCAGTTGGAATCGATTTGTCATTTTAAAAGTGAAAATATTAAACAGTGCAGAAGAGCCAGAGGAGATCATTTCATGAGAGACAGAGTTAAGTTATGAAAAAATGATAGCAGTACCTCACTGAACTTTGGGTTTGAGATGGTGTTTGTTTCTTTCATGCACTGTTTTTCCTTCTTTACTCTGCATACGTTAGTTTGCATTTAGAGGAAAGACCTTCTATCGGGAATATACGCAGGCTTGAGTGAGGTTTAAACAGAAAAGTAATGTCTCTCTTTGGCGTAGGCCCCGTCAGGCGGTCCGAGGGAGTTGTATTCGGAACCGTCATATCCTGCTGGAGATAGGAGGCGGGGCGAGGAGCCTACCCCCATGCAGGACGGGGCTCAACTGGTGGTGGTGGGGTGGTGGAGGTTGCCGTGTTAGCACACTGAAACAGCAATGTGATAGATTGTGAGCAGACATATAAAGCAATGGCTTACATGCGATTGGCTAGGAATTACCCATCTAATGGTGTGATGATGTACAGCTGCTAGTCTTCCCGCTAGAACTACGCTGCACTTACATTTCTCTAACAAGAGTATAGTTTTGGGCAGAGTCAAGAATTAACATTGGTTTGGGGCAAAAATGCCACTGAAAGTGACAAAATTACCCAGATATATCATTATATTTTATTCTAGGCTTTTCTTGTTACATACAGATATTGCATAAAATATGGGTTTAATGCTTTTGCAGACACTGCAATAACCTGTAGCTCTCTGATTAGTGATTGTTTTATATATATATATATTAGCATTCTGAGGTGCTATTCTGCTCACTACAGTTGTACAGAGGGGTATCTGAGTTACCGTAGCATTTCTGTCAGCTCGAACCTGTCTGACAATTCTCCAATATACTCTCTCATCAACAAGGTGCCTCCATCCATACAACTGCCACTCACAGGATGTTTTTTGTTTTGGCACCATTCTGAATAAACTCTAGAGACTGTTTTGAGTGAAAATCCCAGTATCTGTAGATTTATGCATTGCACTCAAAATTGCTGCCACACAATTGTCTGATTAGATAATCGCACAGATGATTGTTGGTGCCAAATGGGCAAATGGGCTGGTTCGAGTATTTCTGTAAATGCTGATCTCCTGGGATTTTCATAGAATTTACAGCGAATGGTGCCAAAAACAAAAAACATCCAGTGAGTGGCAGTTTTGTTGATGGAGACACCTTGTTGATGAGAGAGGTCAACAGAGAATGGCCAGATTGATTCAAAATGACAAAGTCTACGGTAACTCATATAACTGCTATGTTCAATTGCGGTGCGAAGAATATAACCTCAGAATGCTATTTTAAGATGTGGGTTGGCACTGTTATGGTGGCAAGAGGGGGACCTACACAATATTAGGCCGGTGGTTTTAATGTTGTGGCTGATCAGTGTATATTGATTAAGAGGATAAAAATTCCCTCATCTAGATGAAAAATGCCCCTGAAAAACAACTCTTGGTATGATTCTGGCTTATTAATAATAATAATTAAAAATAATAATAATTTCTGACACTGGTTGTGGCTTTTTCCAGCTTTCTGAGGATGAAGCCTTTTCTCCACTTGGTTGTTAAGGAAGTTTGGCAGATGTAATCATTGTTAAGTCACGGTCACATTTAACTTTGCATGGCAAAATTCAGCAGAAAAGCCATGGGTGATTATTAAGCATGTTTGAATCGAGCAAAAAATGAATTGCCAAGCAGCCTCTTTTTAATGCTGCACTATATACTCTTTGAGAGTGAATTTAAAAAAAAGAAACTTGCTGTTAAAATGAGGTCACTGCCAAACCAAGCAACTTCCTATTGATCGCAGTGAGTTGAATTCGCCTGTCAGAGTTCACCAAACTTCAGAGTTTCATTCCACATGAAATCCATGAGGGGAAATGTTTTGCTTCTGGGAGTCCATTGCTCATAATTCATGATCACACGGATGCCCTTTGATATGACTGTATTTCACTCTACAAAGGAAATTTGATTGCACCTTTTACCAATTAACCGTGTGCTCAGGGGTATTAATTGATTGATTGAGGACAATGGGGTGTGTCTTGTCACAGTGAGCATGTTTACATGAATGTTCTTATACTGATTATGCCTAAAAAGCAGTCAACGTGTGTGGTCATGTAACACCTTAAACGGATTTCATTTATCAGTGTAAGGTTATAAACGGTTTGAAAATAAACCAATCAACATGTGTAGATTTTTACTCATTACACCGATTTTGCATTACATGTAAATGTTGAAGCAGTGCATGTTGCATAGAAATTTTGTCCAACTTTAGTCGGTGCCATTGCCACATCACAGTGATGTATGCCATCAAAGTGCGCAAGAGTTAGCCAAGACCAGTCAACTGTCTCAGCCGGTGCAGTTGCTCCAAAGCTGTTGCACAAGCTCTGATGACGACACAGCTAATTCGCAATTGGCCAGACTCTCCGATGAAAACAATGATGTAAGCTTTAAGGGCTGAGTTCGGAATGGCATTCTACCCCTACTACTCTCACTACTTCTGCCATATCAGTCTATGTCAGAAGTAGTAATAGTAAGAGTAGTATGGCAGAATGCTGAGCAAGCCAATATACTTATTGCAACTTGCATAATTACACATAGAGTTTAATGGCACAGATGCTTAAAACAGAATGTATCACTAGAACTCTGTTTAAATTAATCATGTCTAATTACTCTGCTTTGAGCCACAAGCTTGGGTATGCAAGGTGTAAAGGTTTTGTCTGATCCAGATACGAGAGGAAACAGAGAAATCAAAAAATCTGACAGTATTTATTTCTAAAATAACTTGATGCCGCTTGCTGAATTAACCATGCAGTGCAATAAGGTCCTATGACAACAGTGTTGCATAGTATTGCATACTGTTTCACATTATATATATATGTGTATATGTATATATATATATATATATATGTATATATATGTATATATATATATATGTATATATATATATATATATGTATATATATGTATATATATATATGTATATATATATATATATATATATGTATGTGTGTGTATATATAAATAATATATATAAATAATGAAGTGGCTGTGTCTAATCCCACTCCCTAGTTCTCCTTGTCATGAATCAGTATTGTGAACTTGGCACTGGCGAGGGTGTTGATCCACTGAACACTATTACAAGGTTGCACATTAAAATTCAGCTGATATGAATCAACAACATTGCTTTATAAAAGACACTATCGTGCATCTTTATATTGTAGTTTAAAAGTACAGTACTATTCTTTTTAATCATCTTTTAACAATTCTGGTACTTATAAGTCCACAGAATTACTGCATATACATATACATGCACATTATATGCATCTATGCACATTAGTGATGAAAGATAATACAAACAAAATATTTTAAAAGAGGAGATGGTCACTGGATTTACAGAGCATTCTGGGAATTTCTAGGGAGCACAAATTTAAGTGCACCGGAGAGATTATGACAAGGGGATAGCCATAGAAAAGGTTGAATCCCTGGCCAATAAACTGACTACTAATCTAGGGAGGTGATTGAAGCACACCCAGTGTATACTGTGCAGTATGCGCTAAGCAGTAGGCTTTTGGCAGGTCTGTGCTGCAAGTGAATAGTAATGTCTCAGAACACGATCTAACCTCTATTTGTCATGCCATTACTCTGGTAAGTTGTATTGCTGTGAATAAGAGCAGATGTTGGTGTTCAGGGTTCATTTCATCAGCAATACATTATACTAAAGTGGAATCGCCAAGGTTATTCAGTTTTATAGAGCAATACTGACACATCATAGACTTTATTTTCCATTTATGCATTCATTCTCTAGCACCTTATATTTTGATAGATAGATAGATAGATAGATAGATAGATAGATAGATAGATAGGTGTGTATTGCATGTGTGTTGGGGATAGTGTGGTTTTGAAATCTCTGGCTCTGTTGGATAGGAAGATGACTGGTCGGATTGGAGTTAATGAAAGGTCAAAAAAGGTGAAAATCAGCATGAAACAGCGGTGGATTAATAGCTCTCTCTCTCTCTTTCTCGCTCTGTATGTATGTGTGTGTGTGTGTGTGTGTGTGTGTGTGTGTGTGTAATCAATTTCTTGCATCTGTGCACATCAAGTCATAGTATGATGATTTGGAAAACTGTTTGATGGGCTTGTTGATCTCCTGATTGGGGGTTTCATGCATTCTGAATGGCTATGGGTGTATTTATTAATTCGAGTAAATTCTCACTTATGCCTTATTTATTATGTGTCCATGTAAACAAGATGCAAATCTTCAATCTACCCAATTAATACCTCCAGGCATATTTTGCTGTCTTTTTAAACCATGTATTAAACCATCGTTTTCTTGTAATGCACTCTTATTAGTAGAAATATAAATGATTTGATTGTTTGATTTTGTGCTGCAGGGCAGTAATGTAGTGGAGGACCAGGACCTGCTGGAGATCGGGATTTTAAACTCCGCCCACAGACAGCGATTCCTGCAGGCTATTCGTCTGTTGCCCAGGGTGAGTTCAGACGTCAGGGCCTGCCTAGGGTCACACAAAATATTACATACAACACTGATCAACTTTCAATGTGTCCAAATGTGGTACCAAATGTTCTAGAAAATGTTAAGAACATTTCTAAATGCTGTGTGACGTGACAAAATCCCAACCAAGCAGAACAAATTTGATGTTTCATATACAGTGCTCAAAGTGCCTGTACGCCGCTTGTTTGTGTATTGCTGTGTTTCATCAGCATATACTGTATGTGTAAGGGGTAATCCACTGCTTTTTTTGTAGCCCATATTTCGATAAACATAATGGTTAACTTTATCTGCTGGTCATTAGATCTAAAGTTCTGAGAGAATGTTTGTTTGGTTTTTTTTTAATGTTAAAATGCAGAAAGGATTTTGTGAGGGTTAGGGGATTCTATAGTCTATATATATATAGATATATAGATATATAGATATATATATATATATATATATATATATATATATATATATATATAGATATATATATATAGATATATATATAGATATATATATAGATATATATATAGATAGATAGATAGATAGATATATAGATAGATATAGATATAGATATAGATATATAGTTCGTACAGTATAAAAGTCATGTCTGTGGAGAGTCCTCATAATGATAGCTGCACCAACGTGTGTGTGTGTGTGTGTGTGTGTGTGTGTGTTTGCAAGGGGCTTGTCATCAAATAAATCTCTTCTGTGTCCCAAACAACCTTCCACTCCCGCTCCTTCACAATCTTTGAAAGGATAGATAGAGAGAGTGAGAAGAGAGAATGGTTGTTTATGCTGTGATAAGATAGGACGGACACGAACATTCACACACTTACACTAATGTGCAAAGCTACTTGTGTTCAAACAACCTCAGACATGAGCAGATTGGCAATCACTATTCATATGTGTGAGGACCATCTGTCAAATCCAATTCCAAAGCACAGATATCACTAAAAGGAGTTTAAAAGGAGTATTTAAAATTTGCAGACATAAAATGTTATGTGTGTGAGATGGAGATGGAGAGTGAGAGAGAGAGAGAGAGAGATACAGGGGTTCACAGTGAAAAACTTTTCATCTGTGGTCAGCACTTTCATTCTCAGCTTAGCTAATAGCTTGTATCTCTCTCTTTCTCTCCCTACCTACATTTACATTTATTTACAGTAATGCATATGGCAGTAGCTTTTATCCAAAGCAACTTACAGTGCATTCAAGCATTCACGTTTATTTTACACTGGGGAATCAAACCTATAACCTTGATGTTGCTATTGTCATGATCTACCAGTTGATCTACAGGTTATGAAGAAGAACTGATTTATTATATCAGTTGCTGGGTTTCCATCCAACAATTTTAATGCAGATTTTAAATTTGCACCTAATTGGAAATGCTTGATATGTGCATACACTCTTCAATATATATGTGCTAGACAGAGTGGATTTTCTAGAGTTTTGCATAAGTCAAAATGCACAAGAAGGTGATGGAACAAGTTGATTTGCATGTTATTTTGAACATTTGTGCACATGTTATGGGTGTGCGATAGCTTGATGTGAATGGCTCTGACTTTGGCACACCATTCTTCGAACATTGCCCTTTACTTTCAGAAGTGGGTTCTCACAATCTGCTAGAACAGTTTTGAGCGTAGGCGTTCCCAGGTATACGGAGGCTGGCGGTGTATGGGCATAGCTGCCATTTCTGCCCTCCTCATATGAGATATTACACTCATTCTGTGGAGTCTCCTGGCAGCATGTAATAAAACGATGTACAATTGCTCCAGTACCGCAAATACAACTCTCCCCGAAGCAAGGAGGTCATTCAGCTGCTCCATCATGGCAAGGCGGGCTCCCTCAAGATAATGAGCATGACAAAGCTTTCTTAAACTTTCAAGTCTGGCTTTGTCATTAAAGTTTTGACACACTTTACCTTTCTTGTTCATTTCAATACACAGTCATAATATCTAAATATCCTCATGCTGTACCACTGTATTTATAACCCAAACTGTGCCCAACCTTTTTGTTTTTTTTGTTGATATGGTAGTTTAACAGCTGTTTCCATGTTTCCAAGGTGCGACCCATTGGTTACGATGGAAATAACCCCACCTCAGTGGCTGAATGGCTGGAGTCTCTGGAGCTGGGAGACTACACCAAGTCCTTCCTCATCAACGGCTACACATCCATGGAGCTTGTCAAGAAGATCTGGGAGATCGAGCTCATTAATGTAAGTTCTCAAGGCATTTTCTCTTCTTACCCTGCTCAAAAGACCAGCCTGACTTTCACCAGCTGGTCTAGCTGGTGGACAAGCATACCTAGTTTGTCCACAAGCCAAGCATGGTCTTTCTGATTAAGCTGGTCCAAGCTGGTTAAGCTAGTTAAGAAGGTGACCAGTAAAAGACAGTCTGTTTAAAGAGTGCATGTCTGTTGCCATGTTATTATGCTATTCAATTCCAAATGAATGATTGTCCGCATTCGTTTGACCCTTGGCTCATAAATAATATTTGATGTAAATACATAAAGATTTTTGTAAGTGTTTAGCTATATCATACTGCTATGTATACTTGAGTTTGTGCTGTTGGAATGAAGCAGTCTTTTGAAATAAAACAGTTTGCTAGAGACGCTTTGAAATGGCAACCAGGGGTTGTAAGAGATCGTCCTAAATCATTCTGACGTTCTATTGGTCGATTTGTCATAATGTGGTTTTGGTTGGCTCTGAGTCTTCCCTGTAATTTTATTTGTTTGATAAACAACCCTGTCTGATTTTTCTTGCCTTCGACTGCAGTGATTAACCAGGGGGGGAAAAACTGATGTAATGCTAGCATTTCTAGAAATATCTTGCTGTTGCTCAGATTTTTTAAGCAAGTCTGCATGTTTGGGAAATATTGGTGGTTATATCTGCAGCCTGTGTGTGTAAAACGGGAATCGTGAATGCTTGGTTGAATTGTTCTGTGTTTGGTAAAGACTAAATGGCATGTTTGATGACAGTGAAATCATGTGGCATGCTGCTTTAACAGATTCTGTGTAGATGACTAATTACAGCCTCACGTATCACGTATGCTAATTTCACTCAGGTTTCAACCAAGAGAGAGAAATGGTGAGAGAATGAGAAAGAAGAGACAGATTATATAATAATGTGGGATGTGATTTCTTCAGCTCTTAAAGAAAAAAACCACACACATACACCCACTCCTGGTTGAAACTATCAACAAGAATGCTGCATTGGGAATAAACACGTTATGTGTGGCCACAAGAGGGAGACAAGGAGAGGAACATTGGTATTTTATTCTGTTTGATGAATTTAATTGGGCTAAAAAATTGTGTCCTTGGATGTGCTGTGTTTGCGTGTGTTTGCTTATATGTGTTGTGACCATGCAACTGCAGTAAACACCACGTGATGTGTGTGTGTGTGTGTTCTGGGAGGTTTAGAGTTTGTAACATTCCTTCATTCCCTCAGGGTCAGTGTATAATTAACACACACAGCTTCATTAGCACTGATGTAGGCAGAAGGTCTGCCTAACAACACCACTGTGCATATAGGAAGCTCCTTACACTTTACATTATGATTCTCGTAGTGTGAATAGCTGTCCATTCCCTTGCAGACTTTTAAGGGATAATGTACCCCAAAAAATTAAAATTCTGTCTTCATTTACTCACCCTTATTTTGTTTCAAACCTGTAAGATGTTCTTTCTTCTGAGGAACACAAAAGATGATATTAGGCAGAATGATAGCATCAGTCGCCGTTCACTTTCATTGTATGCAAAACGTTTTCATAAATGTCTCTTTGTCTTGTGTGCAATATGCCAAGTCCATACTTTAGCTTTGTAAAGAGTGCTACTTTTACAGTGGACTACTTTAATTATATTTTTATGGACTTTTTTTGTTTATTTTTTTGTCATTTTGGTGCTCATAAATTCGGATCCACGTTCAATTTAATTTTATAGAAATATGTGACCAATACTTTCCTCAACATTTCTCCTTTTGTGTTCTATGGAAGAAAGTACGTCACGCTTTGGAACGACATGAGTCAGTAAACGATGACAGAATTTTCATTTTTCGGTAAACTATCCCTCTGTTGCGGAATCGGAATGCTGGAAATGTAGGAAAGAGAACAAAAAATGCTGTTGGATGACCTGCAGAAAATGATCTTTGTACGTCTTTGACTTTCCGTTCCTTTGTGTGTATGTGAACTTCTTTTAATGAGACTCTCTTCAGAGGGATCACAGAACAGCTCTGTGTCCCAGGTCACTGCCATGAACTCTCTGCTGTAAATGAGACTGAGCGAGAGAGAGTAGAGGAGAAGACACTTTATAAAGCGTTGTATGCAGCAGTGGGCATGTATGGATGTCTAAGGAGAAAAAATGACAGAGGTTTGTGTTTGTGTTTCGTGGAGAGTTTAGCTCAATATGAAATAGGTGACTGATAGCACAGCGGTAGTACTCTAGTTGTGATTCGAGATAGATGGGAGACTGAACAATGCGAAGCAGAGGGGAAGAGACAGAGCACAATGGGGGAGAAAAATAGCATCTGTGGAGTGGTCCAGATTAAATCAGCTCATAAATGCTCAGGGCAACAGATGTTGAGGTTACTAGAAAGACAACCAGGTGTGTGTGTGTGTGTGTGTGTGTGTGTTTATTTGTGTGGATTTTATTGATTTTGCTTAAGTCAATAGTAAAAACATGACCGAATTGGGGCTAAATTTCAGTCCAGCTCATATTAAACCTACCGTACATCCCTTTCATATTGCATCAGATGATCATAACCCAGTGGCATGTTTCATTTGAACACATTCAGTTCAAATGAAATGAACATATTCATTATTTATATTCTATGTATTAATTTCATAAACCTTGCATTTGCATGTCGACTGATACCCCTATTAATCATTAATGAGTAATGTAATATCACCTCATGACTCTAGCAGTGCTTCATTTTAGTTTTTTGTCACAAACACTGCTGTTGAGAAATTCTGCAAGAGTTACATTTAAACCAATGCAAGCCTGATTTGGGCCAACACGTATTCTCAGACTAAGATCTGCAATGTACATTCTGTTCACTAGATGGCCCCAGAACTATTTTATTTGTATTTTTTGTGCACGAATGTGTATATTTTGATACCATGTGTAGGTCAATTTCAGCTTTATTTTTATTCCCCACTGGTTTCCTTTTTCTTATTATTTATTCTCATGATTAATCAGATTATCATTTATTTCACAGGCGTATTTTGCATCTTGGTTTGAACTATCCGGCTTCAGAGGGCAAAAATGTTGTCAGCTTACATGAGTGAACTAGAGAGGAACAGACTGTTGACTTAGGAGGGCAGTTTTCACTCTGCATATTAACACTGAGAAAAATTAGGATAATATTGTGATTGTAAACAGTGTTGACATGCAGGTTTCTGCTTTTCAGAGGAGCAGGAGTAATTCAATGTGAGCGTTCAGAGAGTGAATTTGCAAAACATGATTCATTGACATGGAACAATTGGTCTCTTTAAAAAGCCAGCTGATGTCAAACTGTCAGGTTTTGTGTTGTGTGTGTGTTTTGTACTTTTTGTCTCATGTGTTCCTCGTGTAGAATATTAACTTCATTCCATGCATGTAAGGGCCTGTATGTACCCTATTAGTGAGTCGTAGACTTGCGTGTGTGTGTGTCCAGCCTCAGGGTTACCACAGGCATCCATTTGATAATATTCATCATAACAGGGCTCAACGTGTCTGCATTCTTCAGCAGCTCTCTCCCTCTCTCCATATTGTATACTTGTGTTTAATTTATATACTATCACTGTTAAGGAATTTTTTTCTTATTGGTTGTACAATTGTGTGCTTCAAACTAGTGCCACAACTAGCGCCACCTTTGCACACCTAATACAGTTTTTTTCCCGGAGTTTCTCACCTTTGAATTTCTCGATTTCTTGGATTCCTATGAAGCCATTCACACCTGGAGCGAACATTCGAGCACCGACAAAGCAAGGTTTTTTTTTTTTTTTTACGGTAATGAAATGCCCTGAACAATAATATATGAGCTTAGAATAAGGCGCCATGAGCCGCTGCACTTACCAAAATCAGCGCAACTGGAGGCATTAAAGCACAGAAAGCAGTTTTGACCACCAACATTAAACGCTGAAAAATTTTTCATTTGCATCAAATGCCTTAAAAACTGAATTTTTTTTTTTCTCATATGGGTTCTCTTAACATATAAGTGATATTGCTGCATCACTGCCTTGCATCCATAAATGTTATTTTTTTTAACTCTCTGATCTTACGTGGATTGTCTTTATAATTATTACATATTGTTGAATTTTTTTTTGCCTTTGCATTTAACCTTTTGCCTTTTGGCTCTAATATAATACTGTATTTATTGTGGCATATTTGCGTTTGTAGTTTACAGATATTAAGTGTAACGTGTACACTTGAGTGAGTTTTGAACAGATGTATAACAAGTTGACATATAATTAAGATGCAAACAGTATTGTTCCAATTGACCGCATTTATTTTAACAGTCATCATGTGAGTGCATTACACAATGATTTAAAAAAAAAATTCTGGTGTGCATTATATAGACTCTTGGAACGTTTCGATGTCTTCGCATTTAATCCATAACATGCACGGTTTTGAACAAATGTCATATATTAGGAGATGCACATGGCAATAAGATACAATCAGTTTTGTTCCAATTAATAACATGTTTTAACAGTCATTATTTGTTTGCTTTACACAATGATTTTAAACCCTCAGACCGTGTTTATGATAACACTGTCAGTTGTCCAACAGGTAAATTGCACCAGCTAAATGGTGCTTTGCGCCACCGACCATACCAGGGTAAAATTGCTTGTTGATTAGCGCTCCTATTGTAATGGTGTGAATGTGCTAATAGAGTCCATTCGCTTAGATTTTAATGTGAAAGGGCCATTCGTCAGCGATTCCTTTCACATTATCGCATCGCCTCTGGTGTGCAAAGGATATAACAGTTCATTGTACACTATATTTATTATACATTTTTATCTATTTTATTAATTAGTTTGGTAATACTTTACAATAAGGTTATTTTCATTAATATTAATAAATTAATTAGTTATCATAAACTAACAATGTACAGCAATTTTTTACAGGCGATTTATTAATCTTGATTCATGTTAATTTTAAATATACTGTTGTTCATTGTTAGTTCATGTTGCTGTTAACTTCTAATGTAAAAAATTTAGTGTACATTAACTAATAGTAGAGCTATAATAGTATTGTTCATTGTTTGTTTTTTCTCTCTCTTATATACAGTAGTTAACTGATCTTAATGAATACAACCTCATTCTTCAGTGTTTCCATTAGTTCTAATTCAAACATCATTCATGAGCTTAATTCACAAATGGAATCCACCCAAACCAGTCTGGAAGGGTTTTGAATCAAACGGTGTCTCCACAAGTATCAGTGGCGGAGCTAGGGGGTGGACGGGGTGCATGGACCGAAGCCTGGCCATCCCATTTGCCACCCCTCTCTTAATTGCTGTTGGCAATTATTTGGCACAATTTAGTTCTTTAGAGGTGAAATCTAAAAATGTGTGCACACCAAGGTCACCAAACCTCTCCGTCCCGGGTGTCATGCGTCCACTCCCACTGCGCCACCACAGACTGATTGCTTGCCCCTGCCTGACCACCCTTTGAAAAACTCCTGGCTCCTCCCCTGACATGTATGCTCATATTATGATGTACTGTACTGTGATTCGATTGTTGATCCAAAAAATGTCTTGTTTGAGCCAGGGTGGTTTTCTGTTGGACTCCATCGGATACAGTATGAATGCTGAACTCCTGTGATATTGGCCCCAAGTAAGAATTTGGGTTCAAGAAAAAACTTTATAAGCTCTGTTCATGAAAAACGAAATAATTCAAATGAGATTTGACAGCTTGGAGATCTTGATACATTGGAGCCGTGTCACAATATTGTACAACATCCATTTTTAGTGCAGTTCTGATATCCATATTACCATTGTATATAAATACTGTTTATTTAAAAAGCACTTGTTCTCATATATCACACACACTGTGGCACGTTCGGTCTCATCAACCGTCGGTATGCTGGTTTATGTTTGCTGTTCTCTTGGCCGTATTTTAGTCATTTAGCTCGTAATAATAGTTTAGCCCTTTTTTTGACAACTGTTACCCGCTTGCCATGACTGCTAGTGTTAGTTACCATAGAGACGCTTGCGTTATGCTTGGATGATTCAAAACTGACGTGTTTGTGTGTGAGTAAGTGTGTAAGGGCATGTATCTTTTAAGTATGCGTGGTCTGATGCTTACAATTCACAGACTGTGTGTGTAAGTGTGTGCCTGTTATAATGAGTTTCCATTTCCTTTGTGTTGTGTTCCTGTTTTCATTACTTCCTGTCACCTATCCAATCGCACAGATTGCAAATTGTCTTTTCTTACACTAGCAGATGGCTACTGCTTTCGTTAACACAGCAAGTTCATCAAACACACTCACTGTTTTTTCTGTTTTTTTATATTACACTCCCTTACACCTTAAAGATGATCAAATATTTTCTTTAACATTAAAGACACATTGAGTGTGTAAGTGTGTCTGTTGCTCTGTTGCTCTGTATATGTAGTGTGTGTGTGGGTGGATAGGCTTGTGGGTACATTTGTTCAGTTAACACATACTGACACACATTTTTGGCACATGACCGCTGAGTCTTGTTCTTACAGTGGGGTGAGCTGAGATTTCTTCCTCCCAGTACAGAGCCTGCTCATGGGCATCAAGATGAGCCAGTGGCCCCTAACACCCCAACATTCACTAGAAGGCTATTTCTTAAAGACTGTAACCAAAACAACATCATAAATATAGAATTAGTAAGCATGAAGTTCAAGGGGTAGGCGTGGGATTCAAACCATAGAAATGTATGTGTATTTATTGCACATCTCTGGAGTACTTGATCAGTATAATGACCGACCGCTAAATTGTAGAATAGGCAACTGATTTTTGACATACCTGTGCTACTTCTGAGTTTTAAGGATCACTCTGCTGTCTCTTTCTTCTCACATATTAAAATTATTTGAACTCTCAGTGATGTCAATTCATATTACGTTATAGCATACACTTTTGTTGCACTAGCTTCTGTATGTAATTTGAGCAAACACGTGTGAACGCTTGGGTAAAAGATGTAAAGTTTATTCACTTTTTGGACTTATTGGACTTAAGAATGATTTACACTACAGATTTACCAGTATAGTTTTTTGACCGATATTGACCTAGACAAATACTGATTATTTTTATGCTTAATTTTTACAAAAAATAACATGTTTATTACTATCATTTAAATAATCATTAAACTACATCAAAAAAAATTAGGGCAGTGAATCTATTACAATTTTTTTTATTAAGTAATCGCACAGTTTTTTGTGACATTAAATCAAACCATGATTAATAATCTTAAATATATTTACTTTATACTTTTTCCTCAAAGAATAAGCAAGAAATTGGGTCATTCTCATTTTATTTTAATTATTTAAATATGTACATGTAAAAAAATGCAGATAGTTAACAAATATTGACAGTATATAAAATCTATTGCAAAATCTCCTGGCTTTATCCAGTGGATCTTTATAATAATAGGAATAAATGGGAAGATTCAATTTATATCAAGCTTTATAGGCAAGAGAAACTAGAGTGTGCATTGCCAATGCATTATTAGACACTTTACATACAGATACAAACCAAATTGAATTTTGCTGAAGTTTCAAATTTGCTTAAGTTTCAAATTTCAAAACCGTTATTTTCACTCTCTGCCATTCAGTATCTATAGTGCACATGCTGGGTCAATTTTGCACGGTTGTGCTTTTGACACTGGATCAGATGACAGTGAGAGAGCATTTTCGGGCGATGGGAAGAGATAACGCACCATGCCCGTATCTCTCCCACACCTGGCTCACTGCTTGCAGGTGAAGTCTCCATTCTCCAAACATTAAATCTGCCCCGTGTTTATTATGTGCTGGACATGCATAGTGCATAATGAATAAGTGTGCACAGCTACACTGTGCTAGGATGCGCAGTCAAGTCAAGTGTGTGCGTGAAATTTACATATGACAATTTTAGCCACAGGAACTGAAAAAAAAAGATACCGCATTTGTTGATTTTTTTTTTTCACCGCGTTAAACAGAAAACTTTTAATAGCAGAAATTAACGCATACAATTTTCCAACATAATATGCAGAATGCAGTCAAAATGAAAGATCGAACCTCAGCTAGTTGAATATCGGTAAATAATATCAGTAAAAATAAAGGTAAAAGTTGATTTCAGTCTCTCTCCTATTTACACAGAATTTTGTTGTGCTCGTGTTTCATGATTGATTGGGTGGAGAACTTTAATCTCTCTTTAAAAATGCAGACTAAGGTGTCAGATGGAACATCTGCTGGTTGCATAAGGTAAGATTCTCTTTTAATGGAAATGGAACGCATGAAAGTATAAATGAATTTATCACAGTCTTACTGCAGTGAGCGGAGCACCGGCACTGAGCAGGTTAAACAATAAAGCTTGAAAGGGAGAGAGAGAGAGAGAGAGAGAGAGAGAGAGAGAGAGAGAGAGAGAGAGAGAGAGAGAGAGAGAGAGAGAGAGAGAGAGAGAGAGAGAGAGAGAGAGAAGGAGGGAGGGAGTAATGGCAAACAAATACAGGGGGGGAATGAGGCAGAGAAATCAGAGAGAGATCTCACACTTGCACTGCTTCACCAAAGCTAAGGAAACGGTCACCTGCATCGCACTCCCACTACAGCACGCAACCACAGCAGCTCCTCGCTGGTTGGGAGCAGAGTATCCATAGTAACCAGGCGGAGAGCACAAATGAGGAGCTTGAGAACGGAGAGCGAACAAATGAGACAGAAAAAGAGAGGGGGTGACGTGTTCATACACACACTGCTGTTGCTGGAGGAAGAGTAAACGGTGGAGTACAGAAGCTGTACTGGAGAGGAGGAGAGGGAGAGGAAAAGAGAGGAAAGAGTTGTGAAAAACCTTCTTAGTTGCATCTTCATTCTTCTGGTCTTGCTCAACCAGTGCACCATGCATGTACATTTGAGTATTTGTGACTCACAGCTGTGAGGTGAAACATCACAGCGCTCTATAAGAGAGGCAGAGTTGTGGCAGCTTGTCGAAACAGGTTTGAACCCTCAAAAGGTCTCTTGGATTGTTGAGAACAGAAGAACGGACGCTTGGTTACGCCGTGGATCTCTAAGCTCAGAAACTCTGGGTAAGTCACTCACACAAGAGAAGCGCAAGGCAAAGTGAGAAAAGAGTAAGGCAGAAGGTGGATTACAAGGGATTTTGCTGCCTCTAGTTGTTTTGTTTTTTTTTAGATTAATGAACTGTTTAAGCTATTGTCCTTTACTTGCTGCAGTGCCAATCTGTATTTATTTCTTTTTTATGTCAGTGAGGTGATCTGTACATCTCTGGCTACTTTTGCTGCAGTTTCTTTACTTTTGTGATTTTTCCGCATAACACTCAATGGTACACTGTTCAGTCTGATGTCTGCGTCTGTGCATGCATTACAGTAAATGTGTGCAACAAAGTGAAGTTCAAGTATATGTGGGTAGTTGTCATGACATACTTTTAGAAAATTGACTCATACTACGGTGTGACATGCTACACTCCATCTAAAATTACTTTAAATAGCATTTTGATAATTCTTTTTCAATCATATTAATTATGAAATATTTCTGCATGCTAAGTGAACTAGTGAAGGTAAAAGATTATTACAAATTATGAAAAATTTCAAATAAATAGTGACCAGTTAAAGGACGTAAGATACATTCACATACATTTTAACCTAAAAAAAAAAAAAAAAAAACGTTTTGTGTGAACTGCCAATGTACATTCCGGTTTTGTCAATTGTGCATGTGTATGCTTGTCCTCCTTTATCTTCTGAATTAGAAGGGATAACCTCACAGCCTGTGTAAACTGTAGATTGCGCAGCAGTGAGAATGACTATGCCTCAGAATGATTAGGTAGCCAGACGTCTCCATTAGGTAGCCAGACGTCTCCATACCTCAGTTCTGCATTCGGCAGTGAAGGAGTCACAGAGGATCAAAAGAGAACAGCAGAGAGGGAACGTTGCATAATGTATGTGGGACCTGCTGTGCTATGGATAAGGCCTGGTGTTTTAGAAGTAATCTCACAGCTATGCCTTCCACATGTGACTGGAGAGACTTTGACTTAGCTGAAATTTTCTTACCTACAGTAACTTTACTGAATTTCTTTATGCTTTAGCTCCAGATGTTGTCTTGCTACAGGAATGTCTGTTTTGTGTTGGTGTGTTCTAGTTTCACACTGAATTACTTTTAATGAGTCTTATGATACAACACTGCACTGTGGATTGACTTCATGGTTGTGAAGACTATTTCCTTATCCATTTGGCAAACACTTTTATCTACAGTGAATTACAGTGCCGTGCTCTACCAGTTGAGCATCAGGACTATACATTCAGGTAAACTGCTGAATAGTTTAGCTGACTAACTTTAAGATACTTACAGCTGATGGTTGACTGTAAACTAAATTGTTTCAGAGTGGACTATTGATACTAAGGCTGACTGCAGGGGAAGTTTAATCTGAATGGTGATTTTTGATAAACGGTTGTTTGTTTGTAGACTTATTGTATACTGTTTGGTTTGATTTTATGTTGTTAAGTGTTAGTCTACAGTATAGCTGTTCTAATATTACTTTAATTACTGTTTCGAAACCTACAGGAAACTTGTTCCTTTATACATTCCTCATACAAATTCCTTGGTGTGTGTGTGTGTGTGTGTGTGTGTGTGTGTGTGTGTGTGTGTGTGTGTGTGTGTGAGCACAGAAGTCTGTATACCATAACAGATATTTATAGCATTTCGTTTTTTCTTTTGATCATTTATTCAGCTATGGCTCCTCAGTCTGGCCCAATTATAGAGCAAAATCTTTCACCCTCCCTCAATATGTTCCAGTTCAATTTTTTTGGTGATAATAAAGATCAAATCTGCAGTTTTAGAAGGAATAGCTGCAAGAACACACAAAAAACTTAAAGTTGCTGTAAGCGATTTCAGCCATTCTACTTCCACAAGACTGAGCCTTTGGATTAGCCACGCCCCCTCTTTCCAAAACCCCGAACACCAAAGATACCAAAATGAGATTTATTGAGAGCAGAAACGGTTGTTAAAACAACAGTAGTAAAATAGCACCCTTAGCTGTCAACTGTTATGAACAACATGGCATAAAAATGCATTATGCCTCAATAATTCACTGCAGGTACAATACTATGAGAACGCACAAAATGATTGACAGGCAGAAATTGTCAGAGGCCATTATTTGTCTAGAGCTGTCACAGAGGCGGTCAGATATCTCAGGACACTTATTTCATTAATAACTTTCAGGGAGTAGGAATATGTTTTCCCATGAAACAAATCGCTTACAGCATCTTTAAAGTAAAGGGATCAAGCTGCAAGCTGCTCCTTCCCAGAATCCTAATGCAGTTGATTAAATCTTGATTTAACACATTTTTTTTGTTTTAGTTTAAATAAATTTTGATTTATAGCAAATATTATTAGTTGAGCCAAGAATGTCAACAATTAAGTCAAAATTTACCCTTTTTTCTTAAATTATATTCAGGATATTCTAACAATAAACAGGAATAATAAATATTCCTGTTCTTATTGTGCAAATTAATTGCATGTTGTTCTAAAGAAAAAAGTTTGTCTTTAATGGAAATGTAATAACTTGCATTGCCTCTGAAATGACGTACATTTTCGGCTGACATTTTGTAACCAACAGTTACCTGGGCGGGTGTTTTAGTAGAGGAGTAACTATGGTGTGGTGGTGGCGTAGTGGGCTAAAGCACATAACTGTTAATCGGAAGGTTGCTGGTTCGAGCCCCACAGCCACCACCACCACCTTGAGCAAGGCACTTAACTGCAGGTTGCTGCAGGGGGATTGTCCCTGTAATAAATGCACTGTAAGTCGCTTTGGATAAAAGCGTCTGCCAAATGCATAAATATAAATATAAATAGAAAATATGTAACCCTCCACAATTAACTGCAAACTCTGTTGTGAAACCACAAACTTTTCATGATCCAATAAACCGTCCCGCCCAACATTTTTTCCTCCCTCACTTCATGTCCCATTTCAATCAGAAATATGTCACATTAAGTTAGTAAAATGTTGATTTCATGTTTATAAAGGTTTTACACTGTTTTACACATGCATTACTTATGCACAGATCAGAACTATCAACACTATGTTGTAGCATACTGTTCTGGCATCAGTCATCTGAGCATGAATCTCGTCTCCATCAGTCAATTACCACCAGATTAATAGGATACAGTACCGTCACATCTCAGCCTGACTTTGAGTGTCCTGACATTTTGAGCCCACTCCAGAATCTGAAATTGTCTAGTACAGTCTTTTCTGTTACATAAAAGCTCTGTGTAGGGTGCAGGCGTCATGCGAGGACACTTCCGGGCTCTCTTCTGTTTTGTCCTGTGGTGTTTTGAAGCTCGGATCCAATCAGCGGTCTGATGCTGTTCAGGATGTGACAGAGGTGCCGGTCTAATGCTGTTGATCCGCCTGCTGTTGGTCCTTATGTTGCTGTCAACAGCGGCATGTGCAGAGACTAAAACTAGACATGCTTAACACCACAAGCAAGCCTTCAGATTATCACTTGATGAGATTAATTTTAAACAGATTTTATGTACTATGCATTGCGTGCACGCTTTACTGATGTTTGATTATATACTGGATTTGGGGTCATATAGAGAGATGCGTTTATTATTTATTTATAGAGTAATGGTTAACTATCCTACAGTAGTAGAAATTGGTAGTATGACCAAAATCTTACATCATGGTACGAGTAATTTTACATCTTGGTAATTGCATGTGGGCGATTCTCGCAAAACCTTTCAAGAAAATGTCCCTTTAAAAGGAACAAAAAATACATTTTTCATTGTCTTTGTCTGTGTTGGGCTGACTTATTCTCCTGATTCTTTCTGATCCCTGCATATTGCAGTAATCTTGCCTCTGCTTTCTCTTTATATTATTGGTAAAGCCAGAAATGTAACATTCCCTCATTGGCACTTCAGCTCATCATTCACTGTCAAACCTTACGCTATTGGACTAGAGCGCTGCTGTATATCCTTTACGTTGCCTCAGAGGCCTGCTGGGTTTTTACGCATAGCACCAGCACTGGCTCCATAGTTGCTAGGTAACAGGCAGGCTCTGGTTCCTTTCCAGTTGTCCTTTGGTTGGAAGGCGCTGTTTATAAATGGATCTGAGATGGATAACAGTGAGTTGCCGTGACGATGGTGGTTTCGGGCTTGTTTGAATTGTACCTGCTAAGGTTAAGACTGGATTTGGCTTCAAAAGAGACCAACTGTGACCTGACTCCAAGCGGTTTTAGTGATTGCCACTGGACCAACTTCTCCTGTGTCTTCAATGGGGCTTTTAAAGGGATATTTCACCAAAACAAACTAAAATTCTGTTTCATGTTGTTCCAAACCTGTATGAGGTTCTTTCCTCAGTGGAACACAAAAAGAGATGTTGGGTGGAATGTTAGTCTCAGTCACCATTCACTTTAATTGTTTTTTAGTTTTTAAATTTTTTGTCCTGGCAATTAAATTGAATGGTGACTGTCATTCTGTCTAACATCTCCTGTAGTGTTCCATATAAAAAGTCTATGCTTAATCACAAGATTGAAGTAAATCACTTGCATATGCAACTAAATTTTGCGCTATGTGACTAAAAATGACTGATTAGCCACTGGCTGGTAAATTTTGATATTTCAGTTCAGCGCCGAGATCATTTCATTACGTGTTGAGAGTCGAAGCTTGATTTGACTTGTTCCGTGTAATGTGTGTCTAAAGACAAGATCCGCAAAATGTATTTGTCATTGAATAATGTCTCTTTTAATATCGTTTCTGCTCTTTTCAGTCAGATGTTGATCAAAATCAACAAAAGTACAGTAGAAACATTTAATTCTAATTAAACATTGTACGGATGCGATAAAGAAACCGTGTGACTGATTGATGTGCGCTCAACTAAAACACTTCTGAGAGATGCTAGTATTCTTAAAGAGACAGTATCGTTTAAGCACTTGTTATACAAGTTCATGTAAAACTTGCCAATAGTACAAATTATGCATGTAAACAATAAACATGTAACATATATGGATTTGTACAGTTTTAAACAGCCAAAATGTGACCGAAGTGACTGAAAACTAATGATAAAATGTGTCAAATAAATATTTTAATAATGTACAAAGTTAGAAGGTTGCCTGTATAATTAACTGCATTAGCTGAGAGAGAATATGTAATGCAAAATGGAATTTATAACTAAAATATACCCAAATTAATCAGAAATTAATCGAGCACTTGTGAATCAGAATTGAATCAAATCTGGAAATCTGTATCAATACCAAGCCCTAGTTTGGAAAAACATGGGAGTGAGAAGATGATAACAGAATTTCCATTTTTAATGGCCCGAAAAGCATCAAAACTACAATTTCAATTTTCAGATTAGGAAGATTTTCAGACACAATATATGCACACACATATGCTAGACCTTATTAAATTCTCTCTGTGGGTTGTGCTGGCTAGTTATCCTGGATATAAAATGTGTTATGTCTGCGGTGATTGGCTCTTATTAATACATTTCGTCCACTGTAGCATGGTAGGTATGCAACATGGTAAAGTCTATTAGAGGCAGAGATCTTATGCTGGATGAACAATATTGAGTTACAGAGAGAGATGGATACACCAACATGACGTCAAGCAGAAAAAAACAAAGTGCTTGTGGCTACTTTTTCATGGCTTAAAGGTCATTCAACCAATCCTGTGAGCTTTACAGCCAATTAGCCAATAAATGTGCTTTGCATGTTGCCCATCAGAGAGACAGTGTGAAAGACAAAGAAAGACATGGGGGTGGGTAGGAGACAGAGGAATGAGTGATCTTGGTTGTTGGCAAGATGTTTGTGGAGCGTGGGATGGAAGCAAAAAGAGAGGGGAATGGATAGAGCGAGAGGATGAGAAAATAAGAGTTTTTATTTTCAGGTCATTAAAATCCAATGCACGACTGCAGCTGTATGCACAAACAGTACTGTATTCACATCGTCCCCATCAGTCAGGCCTCTGCTCCCTCAATTAGGACGAGCTGCTCATCCATGCCACAGCTCATTCTGAGCTCTATTACTTATGTCTGTTGGTGCCTCAGGCATGAGATCATAGAGAGTTATGTGTCTGTGGAGTATTGCTCTGGCCTGACCTGACCTTTAAGAAGAGCTTTTTAGCTTTATGTCTTTATAGAGACATTATACGTAAGGAGTTTTAACCTTTCATTTTAAACTAATGTGTGTGTTTATGTATATCTGTCCCTTAAAGTCAACAAGACATGACATTCTCAACCCATTTCACTTCCGTGGCATGATGTATTCAGAGTGAAACAGAACATTCATGAAAAAAATGGATTGGATGTTGTTCAATATCAGAATGGAGCCAGAATGTCAAAATAGATCTAGGAGTCAGGCAACATAGTCTCAAGACAACTCCGTATGACTTGGCTTGTTTGAAAAGTGCAACTTTTATTCCCACAGAGAACAACCAATTAAAACACATAATTTGATAGAATACATGCATCAACTTTTAGCTAGCCTCCTATCCAACACTTTATTTTCTCCCCATTTTCTCCCCAATTTGGAATGGCCAATTCCCAATGCACTCCAAGTCCTTGTGGTGGCGTAGCGACTCACCTCAATCTGGGTGGCGGAGAACGAATCTCAGTTGCCTCCGCATCTGAGACCGTCAATCCACGCATCTTATCGTGGCCTGTTGAGCGCATTACCGCGGAGACATACCGCGTGTGGAGGCTTCACGCATATACTGCAGCATCCACACACAACTCGCCACACACCTCACCGAGAGTGAACCACATTATAGCGACCAATAGGAGGTTACCCCATATGACTCTACTCTCCCTAGCAATTGGGTCAATTTTGTTGCTTAGGAGACCTGTGTGGAATCACTCAGCATGCCCTGGGTTCGAACTCACAACTGCAGGGGTTGTAGTCAGCGTCAATACTCGCTGAGCTACCCAGGCCCACTTTTGTGAGTATTTTAACATTTACGGATTGGCCCCATTCACTTCCATTGTAAGTGCTTCACTGTAACCCAGATTTTTGCCCAGCCCCACGATGGAAATGTCTTATTAAAAATTTAAAAATATACATTTAAATTGTTTTGAAAATGTAGAAATGCAGAAGGTTTTTTGTGAGCGTTACGTTTAGTGGTAGAGTTCTATAGTTCGTACTGTATAAAAGTCATTATGTCTATGGAGAGTCCTCATAATGATAGCTGCACCAACATGTGTGTGAGCGTGTGTGTGAGCGTGTGTGTGTGAGTGTGTATGCGTCTGGTGTGCCGGAGATTACACTCTTGTCTCTGGTCCGCCAAGGTTAATCCCTTCTTCAACCCTGCTTCCTGCTCACTTTCTCTAATCTAATGGGATTAACTATAATTTTACATCCAACACTGCAGCAATTACTCCAACAGAAAGAGAGTCCTCACAAGACTCGATTACGCATGAAACGGGTGAATGTTTTTTAACAATACTACAATTACAGTGTTAAAATGTCAATGATCCCTCTGGTGTGTGTGTGCTGTTGAGTGCATTTCTGTTTGAGTCTCTTCTACAGAGCAGGCAAATCTTTCATACGCTCCCTGATTTTTGTTCTTTTTTTTTTTGTCCAATGAATTTACAATGAGAATTTGCCTTATTAGATGTCAAATAAGCCTAGCTGGCTGCCAAATAAACACTCTAATTTGACTGCATTAATTTGTCTCAAATTGAGATTTTGGATTTGAATCCCTGTGCTGTCGGATAACTGGAGTGTTGCATTGTCCTGCAAGGCAAACAGACATTTTTCAATCAGAGTTTACACGACTCGGCAACACATCATACCATTTTGCTGTTTCGGAAAGGAAATTGTCACTTTAATTCACCAGAGTGGCATTCAACTGATCACAAAGTATAGTCAGGTCATTACTGATGTAAAAAACAGCACATCACTATTTGAAAAGTCATTTTTTATCAAATTTAAACAGGCTCCATTTCCAGCAGCCATCACTCCAACACCTTATCCTTGATTAATCATGCTAAATTGCTAATTTGGTACTAGAAAATAACATAACAATTCTTGAAATTTCCCAAAACAAACTGGAGATTTCATGCAAAGGTGCACAGCTGGCTCTAACAAGGACAGAAAGAGATGTGGAAGGTCAGATGTACAACTAAACAAGAGGATAAGTACATCAGAGACTCTAGTTTGAGAAATAGACGCCTCACATGTCCTCCGCTGACAGCTTCATTGAATTCTACCCGCTCAACACCAGTTTCATGTACAACAGTAAAGAGAAGACTCAGGGGTGCCTTATGAGGAGAATTGCAAAGAAAAAGACACTTTTTGGGGGCAAAGAAACAGACATTGTACAACAGATAATTGGAAAAGAGTGTTATGGATCTTAACCCCATTGAGCTTTTGTGGGCTTTTTGAGCTATACTATAAGGTATGTGAGAAGTGCCCAACAAGACAACAACATCTATGGCAAGTGTTACAGGAAGTGTGGGGTGAATTGTCACCTGAGTATCTGGACAAACTGACAGCTAGAATGACAAGGATCTGCAAATCTGTCATTGCTGATTTTTTTGATGAGAACTGAAAAATGTGTTCAAATTGTAATAGTAATTGTTCACTTTATTAATGTCCTGACTGTATATTGTGATTAGTTGAATGTCACTTTGGTGAATAAAAGTATCAATTTCTTGCCATAAGAGCAAAATCTGTACATTATTCCAAACTTTTGGCCACCAGTGTATATGGTACAGGTGGTACTATGTTAGTAGATCCTGTGGTGTTCTCACTCAGTAGCTTTAAGATACAAAACTGCAGTCAGCATACTGCGCACCCGGTGGTGTGGTAATGTTCATAAGCAGTTGCAATGATTAAAACCCACGGCAGCTTGTCTTTATCACCCCTACTGCATGTGTAATGTAAGGCTTATACATGTACAGTATATTATCTAAGTGCTGCTCATATGATTGAGCCATTTCTGCTGTCTTCAGGCCTTTATTGTTTTACTCTATGCTAGACTGTATCTTCATAGCAGCCTGCTCTGTAGAGCATTTGCATTTAAATTTTTATTAATTCCCTCTACTTTTTACCAACAGGCAGAAAGGCAGTACTGTACTTTACACACTTAGTGTACTATCTCTGTCAGTCCATTTCCTAATTTTTTTTTTTTTTCCTACATTTGATTGTCTGTTGGCTGCTGCATGCATGTGGGACTATAAATAGCTATATTAACTTCTGCGTACTTGTAGTCTCTGAACATTCAAAGACAGACTGATGCATATTTACAAATCACAAGCTTCAATCTGATTGGCTTGTTTTGTGCAAACTCCAGAAGTTAGAATGATACGTTTTAATTAGTCTGCCAAGAAACAGAGTTGTCACGCACCGGATGCATTTGGCTGACGACATGAGGCATTCTAACATTCAAACCAGTTATTTTCTACAAAGGTACGCACACAAAAGCAATGCTCAGCGTCATAATTCTGCAGAGTCACAGACCACAACTCACATAGTTTTCCATTAAATTCAACCCAAATCATTACCAAAGGACATAGATTATTTTCTCTTGCAATCAGTGGATGATATATTGTGTATATGTATCTTTCATATAGCCTACACAATGTATTTTCATTTACAAGTATTTTGTTTTGTGGTGGTTTGACAGCTGGAATGAAAAACCTTTTCAAGCCTACATTCAGAGAAATTGTATAATAAGCGTCATAATCGTTCAGTTTGCACCAGCAAACTCATCAACATCATTTTGTTCATTCTTGAATTACAAAAACCTTCATAACTTTGGACTGCCAACTGCAGCGCCGCATCAGCTCATCCTCTGTGTGTGATACCAGTACTTTTCCTACCCGCAACCGGCTTCAGTAAATGTTATATCACCCTTTTGTGTTCTCCCAATGCTATCATGCCAGACTGTTAAACAAAAGGCCAATTGAGTAAATTGGAAAGCTCGCAAATTAGGCTTCTAATTGAAATGTCGGCTAATTTTAATTGATTCCTCAAAAATATATTGATAAAATAACGTGCCCAGCAATATCAATCGATATTCTCATATAAACACACATACCTGCAGACTAAAACAGTCTAAGCTGGTTTGCTTGTCTGTTCTCTGAGCCGGTTTTAGAGGGGTGTGGGGCACTTTTCAGGATGGCCAGGAGACAGAAAACCAGCTTAAACCAGTTAAGATCAGAAGACCAATTTTGTGTGTCCACCAACCCCCCTCCCCCCCCCTTTTTTTTCAGCAGTGTGCAGTTTAAACTCCCAAAATGCCAAATTATAGCGAGCAGTCTGTCTAATTTCAGCAACTAAAAACCCTACTGCAGTCATTCCAGTCCAGTCCCAATTGCCCTAACCACATGTAATCTGGCTAGCATGAGGGAGACTGGCTTCAGGCAGCTTCAGATTGGCTTATTTGTGTCGTGCCATCTCCGGAGGGTTTATGAGGGTTAATGAGCCTCTGGTGTCCACAGTCCTAAACCTTCTTAAACAAATCGCCTGTAAACCTAAGACATAAAAGAGAAACAGAAGGGATCATCAGCCCAGAACACGAGTGTTAAATTGTGTGGCTGTGGTAAGTAGTGCTGCCCATGAAGATGAACAGCATTTTATCCCGCATAAACATGAACTAAGCTCTCCCGAACCTTCCCATTCAGTGATTTTCCTAACTCCATCATAAATAGTAGTAGGCCAGGGCAAGTAATCAACCAATTTGGCCATTCTGCCGTTATCAGCAGTGACCGATATCGTATATAACCTGCTTGGCCAAAAAACAGATTTGGTATTTTACCCATATGTCATTTGCAAATCTACCAACAGCATTGTCAATAGATAATAAACATTTAAATGTAGAGTAAATATTGTGTACAATGTGTTTACTAAAGTGTTCATTTAATGTTGGCAATTTTATGTATGCATCATTTGCCATTGTATAATGGATATATTGGCATTCTTCCACTGAAAACCCCATATCACTCGACCACTAATCAGACCACTTTCTTCTACCCTATAAACACAATTCTTCCATGGCACTTGACTCTCAACTTTAAATTAATTTACTCTTTATTTAAATACTCTGTCTGTACTGGCTCGTACTGTCTCCCTTGGATAAAACTTTTTTTTTGTATTCTTCATTTGTAAGTCAATTTGGATAAAAGTGTCTGCAAAGTGAATAAATGTTAAATGTACTGTAATCGATCACACATACTGTACATGTGACCTGCTCCATCATTTTCAGTCACTTTTCTCCAGAAACACATTTGGATTTGTATAAACTAAACTAAAAATAAAGTCTCTGCTTTCTAGTTATATAGTTATGTGTCTTTCTACTCCAAATTGTTGCCAAGATATAATCATAAATCAGCATGAATCTCTGTGTTTCTGGGTCAGAGAGACTCAAAATGATGGAGCAGGTCAAATTAAATTTGTATAAGTTAAATCATTTAGCCTGCAAGCATTTTTGATTTGTTTTATTGTTTCTGGGGCAACTGGCGCCTCTCAGTTCCTGTCTCTGTATTGGATTTGCAGGATATTGATTTGGTACCAAGAACGTGAGAGTGTTCACAGTGACTCGTGGTGCAGACAGGTCAGTGGGTAATTCAGTTAAATGAACAAAACGACACTCATCTTTTGTGTAACTAAGACAACACGCCATCTCTTACGTGTACAAGTCATATGAAGCGTCAGATGAAGGACAACTGTTACGGATACAATTTCGTAATTAAATTCAGAAATTTGTCCAGAATCCATTGAGAGGGAATATCATCCCTTTGATTCAATTTTCTAGGGAAAAATAGTGGCGATCATTATAAATGAAGCTAGAGAAGATAATTGCTATGGGGACAGACATGACAGAGGTGGCCAGTGAGAAGCCACTCTGCACGTTGTGACTAAACAAGCATCTCAACATTTATTTGATGCTTGTATGCGAGACCTGGGTGACAGAAAAGTCTTAATGGATGCCCATTATTTGGGTGGAGTAATTCCTAGTTTGTCGAGGTTGCTGTTGTGTGTGTGTGTGTGTGTGAGAGAGAGACAGAGACAGAGAAATGGGGCAGACTGAAAAAGAAAGCCTCTTTGAGAAGTTATTGATCTTTTCTGTGTGTGTGTGGGCAGGTTTAAGTGGTTTACGAATATTTTTTTTTTAGGTTACAAACCTAAAAAAAAAATTGGTAATTACAATGGTATTATGCTATAATGCTATGAACCTCCTATAGACAAACACACACATGAAAATACGTCTAGTAGCATAAAACAGACACAAAGTGAATAAATTGATACAGAGGGCCACACAGAAATAAATGTACAGCACTCATTTGCCTTTTTCTCTCTTTCTCAGGTTCTTAAGATTAATTTGATCGGCCACAGGAAAAGAATACTTGCGTCACTTGGAGATCGACTGCACGAAGACCCTCCTCAGAAACCACCACGGGCAATCTCTCTAAGAGTGAGTACAAATCTTTTTCTCTCATCTTCCTCTTTATTTCCTTTTACTTTGTTTGTAACATTATGAGTTACCCAGCAAAAATGTATATTCATGTTTAGCCTAAATGTCACCCATAATAAAATGGTCCACTTATGCTGTATTGTATGTTTGTCTGTATATGTGTTTGTGCATTGTTTTGATCCCCTCCTCACAAGAAAATGGAGCCCTGGGTAGCTCAGCGATTATTGACACTGACTAACACCCCTGGAGTCGCGAGTTCGAATCCAGGTCATGCTGAGGACTCCAGCCTCCTAAACAATAAAATTGGCCCATTTGCTAGGGAGGGTAGAGTCACATGGGGTAACCTCCTCGTGGTCTCTATAATGTGTGGTTCTCACTCTCGTGGAGTTTTCATGCTGTTCTCCGCGGTAATGTGCTCAACAAGCCACTTGATAAGATGCGCAGATTGACGGTCTCAGACGTGGAGGCAACTGAGATTCGTCCTCTGCCACCCAGATTGAGGTGAGTCACTACACCACCACGAGTACTTAGAGCGCATTGGGAATTGGCCATTCCAAATTGGGGAGAAAAGGGAAGAAAAAAAAAGAAGAAATAAAAAGAACACAGAACATGTCACTTTCTGTGAGTTAGTCTTGTCTTGTCAATTTTGTTCTCCTAATCCAGAGAGCAATAACATTCTCTTGGCCTAAGTTTCTCCAGGGATTTAACTGGATCTTTCTGGCTGAATCAAACAGCTTCTCTGAAATACAGCAAGGGCTCATCAGCCTCAGTTCAGGGACTCCAATCGATATGAGAGTTAGTCCAGAGTAGAAGAAATCAGAGTACCGCTGGGCTGCAGCTTCGCATATATTCCTTTTTTATCAAAGGACAAGCACCATCAGAAGTAGAATCAGTGGGCCATAACTAAACACATTTACTACTAAATGATTGCTGGCAGACAGTATTCACTAAGAATGAATTTGCACCTGATGATAGTGTTGTTTATTACACACACTGTCTGTGTTGTTTTAGCTCCTGATTCAAAGAAATTTGGATATACCTGGTAACCCAGCAAACATTCATTCATTCAAACATGACCAAAACACTAGTGCTGGAGGATGGCACAGACTACTGCGATCTTGTATAATTTACTGGAACTGTACAGCATCAGTCCACCTCTGTGATCAAGGCAATCCTCTTTAAAATTGAGAAAGTGTGTTCAACTGGATAGGGTGTCTGAATATATGTAAAAAATGTTTCAGCGTAAACAGTTCTGTTTTCCGTCTGCTTTCCGTCAGCGGTAATAGTGTGTTAATTTGGCCAGGCAAATAGCGCACACTTGCTGTGAATAAGCTGCAATCTATAATAATTTAAATAGAAAGGAGGTATTTCTGCACTGAAGACAATGACTTATTTTTAATACATATGGCCAGAGAATAGAGATCAGAGATGGGCTTCTATTACAACCCCAATTCGACAAAAGTTGGGACAGTATGAAAAATGCTAATAAAAACAAAAGGAGTGATTTGTAAATTATATTCACCCTTTGCTACAGTATATTGAAAGCACCACAACTAAACATTATATGATGTTTTACCTTGTGAATTTCATTGTTTTTTTATGTACATTAATTTCAAATCAGATGATTGCAACAAGCTCCAAAAAGTTGAGACGGGGGCAGTTTAAGACAAATAACAATTTGACAAGTTAAAATAACAAGGCCATATGAAACAGTTGATGCTAAACAGGTGACGCAATCATGTTATAGTAAATAAGAAGCCTACAGAAACAGCCTAATCCTTCAAGAGTGAGGATCATTCAAGACTTGTCAATTTCCCAACAGATGCTTCAAACATATAATCCAGCACTTTGAGAAAAATGTTCCCCAAAGACAAATTGGAAGGATTTTGGCCATTTCACCCTCTACAGTTCACAATACAGTAAAACAATTCAAGGAATCTGGTCAAATCTCGGTGTGTAAAGGGCAAGAAAAAAAACACTTCTGAATGCGTGTGATCTCTGATCCCTCAGACATCACTGTCTTAAAAAAAATAATTCCTCTGTAATGGATATCATGAACATGGATTTAGGATTACTTTACCTTTGTTAGTCAACACCATTCACCGCTGCATCCACAGATGCAAGTTAAGACTTTACTATGAAAAGCAGAAGCCATACAACAACACTGTCCAGAAGCGCTGCCAACTTCTCTGGTCTCAGTCTCATCTTGGATGGAAAGTAGAACGGTGGAACTGTGGTTCATTTCAAATTTTTTGAAAAACAGCCACCGTGTTCTCCGGCCAAAGGAAAAGGACAATCCAAACTGTTATCAGCATCAGGTCTAAAAACAAGTGTCTGTATGGGCCAGGGGTGTGTCAGTGCCCATGGGTAACTCACACATCTGTGAGGGCACCATTAATGCAGATAGATATGTAAAAATATTGGAGCAGCATATACTGCCATCCAGCACCCAGAAAAGATTCCAAGGATGTCCCGGAATTTTCAGCAGGACAAATTCAAACCGCATACTGGCTGAATAAACAGTTAGCACGGGTGCTAGATTGGCCTGCCTGCAGTCCTGAGCATCTCAAATTGAGAATGTGTGGTGCATTATGAAGCAGAAATGAAGACCCCGTACAATTGTGCAGCTGAAGACTTTCATAATGTATGAATGGGGAAAATTCCACTAATTCTAAACTTAACAAACTTCAGTGCCTAAATGCACTTAAAGTGTTATTAGAAGAAATTGTGATGTTTCACAGTGATAAACATTCAACTGTCCCAACTTTTTTGGGACAATTTGAAATTACTGTACATAAAAAAAAACACACACAAGGTAAAACAAAATATAATGTTTAGTTGTGGTGCTTTCAATATAGCAAAGGGTGAATATAATTTACAAATCACTCTTTTTGTTTTTATTATAATTTTTCGTACTGTCCAAACTTTTTTGGAATTGGGGTTGTAAAACAAATGAGAGAAACTGGAACGCCCAACAGTCAGCGGTAGTCCTGCCTTACAGGTAAAAGATTCAATCACATTTTAGATACAGACATCGCCAGTCAATTAACTTAAGAACATGCATGCACATTAGCTATACAAGCCGAGGTAATGAAGCACAATTTATGATTCCAGTGTTGGCAGATTTTACTGCCAATTTGAAATGTGCTTTGATCGTAATCTTGACTAACCATTTTGGAGATTTCCTTCTCTCCTCAATTAAGTAGATATGAGCTGCACTGACATGACTGGAAATAGCTTCCTGGGAGCGTTCCAAAGATGTCCACATGTGGAATGACTTGCTAGAAAGACTTTGATATGGCATGTGTGAATTTGACAATTTTACGCTGAAATGCAGCTTGTAAAACTAGTGCAATTGTTTAGTGAATTCCCCGTTTGTGTTCTCCATATCGTCCCCTGTAGGAACCGACCGGGAATCACACGCCCCCTCAGTTGTCTCCATCTATGAGTCAGGCCTACCCCAACGCCGGCTCTCTGGACGTGCAGCATCTCATCATGCAGGCCGACGCCCGCCGCAGACGTAACGAAAGCTACTTCGAAGACGTGCCTCGCTCCAAACTAGAGAGGCAGATGGCACAAGTCAGTATGGTGAGTTAGTTAAATACACTGCTCTGCATGTGTACTATGTCCAGTAATGGGGATAATCAATATTTTATGTGCACCGTAAAAACATTTTTTTTAAAATAAAGTGTCTCAGTTCACTAATGTGTGAAAATAGTCGTCCCACATTTTTGCACAAGTAACATATGACTATAGTTCTCCCAAAATATTGAAATGGAAATAATTTTATCAAACATTATGTCGTAATGATTTATTAATCCTTATTATTTTTGCCACTTAACTAATAAGATTAGATTCAGTTCATTATAATTACTGTGCTGATGAGTCAACCTCTTAAATGTGTGTTGTATACTTAGATCTCTCATTGTGCCCGCAGAGCTTATCAGTGTTGCAGTGATGTGTGTGCGTTGTGTTTTGAAGTGATTATGTGAATGGAATGAGTTATTGCACCTGAACAATGACAAAAGGTTACAAAAAACCCTTACAATCTCTCTCTCTCTTTTACCCTTTTATCAGTTCTTCCTGCCCTGTCCATTCATATAGAGACAGAGAGGAAGACAAAGAGAGGAGAGAGAAACAGCTAAAATGCTTTAGACCAATGCAACAAACTGAATCTAAGCGCTTAGCATCTATTCAATTACTGCAGTCCAGAAAGTATGATTATTTGGTTGAAATCAAAGTAATAAAATAGAAAACAAGGTTGAAATAGAGTTTTTTTCAGTGGCAACGAATACTCCTTTAAGACAGACCTACTATGAGATCAAAGGTTGCATTCTATGACCCTCAGTTTTTGTGATTGTAACCATGCAACGGACCTCGATTTTAATACTAACGTGTATTTTCTGCTTCCTCCTTTTCAGCAAGGGGAGTGGTGTGAGCCAATCACGTTACGCCCTCCAAACGAGGCGACGTCATCTACACCTGTGCAGTACTGGCAGCACCACCCTGAGAAGCTTATATTCCAGTCATGTGACTATGAAGCATACGTAAGTCTGTGTGCATTATAAGTGTAAAATGAGAAATGTTTCTCACTGGGTGTCTTATTATGAGAATGGTAAGAGTACTCTACAAAGCACTTTAAATGCAAATGTATGAAGAATGTAGTTTAAATGCAGTAAACCAGCAGATAAAGAAAAAGGGAATTTGAAAGCGATCTTTGAGTCCTTTAGTTATTCAACAGTGAATAATTGCATTTAACCTTCAATCAATACAGCTTTTTCAGTGCCTCTACGGGCCTGAGTAGCTCTACTATTAGCTTACATAAACTCACTCTGTTTCCTAGCAACGTCCAGGTAAGTTTTATTGGCTTATTCTCCTGTGATGGAGTTTATGAACAGAATTCATGCAAGCAATTGTGACTGACCCATAGAGGTGAAAGGTGAAGAATTGATTCCCAATGTTCAGGTGTGAAGGAATGGTAAATGTATGTTTGTCCAGCTAGAAGCAGATCATATTTCTACATTTCAGTGTATCAGTTGAAGTTACTCTTAATTCAACACACACACTCATGCCAGATTGCTTTCAACAAGGTCTACTGGCTTCAAGGTTGTCCTTGTCAGATACCCAGCAGTGCAGCACAACTAAACTCTAACCAATCTCTTCCTACACACTGCATTTGTACACGGCTACATTTCTTTAGTTATTGATTCAAGTGATGGTTGCTACACTTGTGCACACAGTAGTTTGGTAAAACAAGTACACTTTTAAAGGGGAAATACATCATTTACTCACGCTCAAACAACCCCAGATGTGTATGACTTTCTTCTGTAGAACACAAACAGATTTTTAGAAGAATATTTCAACCCTGTAGATCCATTCAAATCAAGTGAAAGGTGGCCAGTACTTTGAAGCTCTAAAATCACATAAAGGCAGCATAAAAGTAATCCATATGACTCCAGTGGTTTAATATGTCTTCTGAAGTGAGGCAATTGCTTTGAGTGAGAAACAGATTGATATTTCAGTCTTTTTTACTATAAATCTTTACTTTCAGAATGTGAAAGTGGAGATTTATAGGAAAAAAAAAGTGACTTAAAACTTGACGCGTTTGAAGACAAAGATTCAACCACTTGAGTCATATGGATTAGTTTGATGCTGCCTTTGTGATTTTGGAGCTTCAAAGTTTTGGCCACCATTCACTTGCATTATATGGACCTACAGAGCTGAGATTTTCTTCTAAAAAAAAGTTCTGCAGAAGAAAGTAAGTCATACACATCTGGGATGGCATGAGGGTGAGTAAATGATGAGAGAATTTTCGTTTTTGTGTGAACTATCCCTTTAAGAAGCTTTGGCGTTGTTACTCGTTAGACATGCAAATGGTTTAGCCAATCATAACAGACATTTTAATAGTGCAGTAGCTAACACCGGCTGTTTAATAAGAGTCATGTAAATCAATGTACGGCTGTTTTTGATTCAAGAAACTTAATTAACATTATAAGTAGACTTTACAGAAAAAATTAAATGCAACAAACATATTGAATATGACCCATTTAACATGTATACAGTATGTGAGTGTGTTCTGCAGTATCTCTATTTTTTTCTCAATTTTGTATTGCAGTATCTGGGGTCCATGCTGGTAAAGGAGTTGCGGGGTACAGAGTCCACACATGATGCCTGTGCAAAAATGAGGGTAAGAGTTGTGTCACCATGGCAACCACTCAAAGATCTGTCAAGTCATGGTCCTGCTGGCCTCAGGTCACTATGACACACAATTATGAAGAAAAGAAAGAAATAGCTACATTTATAGATGACAATGGGAACATGCTGTGCACTTTGATTTAGTTGGGCTCTTTTAGCAATTGTCGGAAAATCTACTTCAAGATCCTAGATGCGACATTGTGTTTATGTACAGTTCGGTGATCTCTGTTTATCCATTTCTTCTTTACCTTAAAATACCTTCCTTTACGTAAACAGCCTTCGGCTCCCCTTCTCACGAGGTCATTTAAAATGGGAGGACAGTTCTGCAGCTCTGTTGTATGCATGTTAAACACCGTCTATTCTCCATCACTCTTCTTTCTGCTTCCCGCTGCACATTTAGATGAGGGAAGCAGAAACTGAGAGAGACTGAGAACTTCCCCCACCCCTCGCTTATTCACAAATACATTAATACATTCACAGGGTGTAAATTTAGGTCTTCTATCTCTTAGTCCTTGTTTCAAGCTGAATGTTTTGACAGGTATAGAGCAATAGAGACCTGCTGATGCAGAGGAAACCAATGACAGATATAGCGGGAACAACTTCTTTGATCAACTAGCTTTACGAGTAAGACCATGTTGGTCAATCGGTCTTACAAAGTACATTTTGCTTGGCTATGCTGGTCCACTAGCTAGACCAGCATGGAAAAATTATCATGGTCTCAGCTGGTCTTTGCTGCAGGATAAATAGGAAGGTGCCTTCTAAAGCAGAATCCTAACCATCATAGAACCAAAAGAAATACATTGCACACACAAATATAGGGTAAAATAAATAAATACAGGGTTTGTTTTCAATTACACTATATAGCTCACTAGGTTTTGTAATGGAGCAAAAGAATGAAAGGGAGATACAGAGGAAATAAGGTTCATAATGAAAATACATTCCAATATGACGGTGTAGGTAGATAGGAAAATGAATTCAAATTCTGATGTAGCCTCAGCTGTATATGATTTATGCATATAAGGCACATGATATCGTAGACTTCTACCCCAATAAGGCCATGTTTCAAACAGTGCACAAAATGTTAATTTGACCCTTTCTATTTATCTCATATCATACACTATCTGGGTTATAGCTGGGGTTGTACTGAAATTACACGTTAATAATTTAGCATGTGTTTGAGTTTGTATTAAACAGATCTCAGTCAGTGTGTGATAGGAGCTCATGAATTTTAATATTAGGGTATGTGTGTTGATCTCTCCTCTTCTCTTCCTTTCTGTAAGAAGTCCACAGAACAGATGAAGAAGATCCCCACCATAGTACTGTCTGTCTCCTATAAGGGTGTCAAATTTATCGATGCCACTAACAAGGTGATCATCTGCTATTGATTCTGTTTTAATGGATTTATATGCACTGCAAGTTATCTCATCTTCAATATCCCTTACAAGAAAATAGAATAAAAAGCTGTATGAGTACAGAAATCATTTCTTTGTCCTGTAGTCAATTAGATCTTTTTGTTGTTGGTTTTCTATCTCTCATGTTTAGAATATTATAGCAGAGCATGAGATCAGGAATATCTCGTGTGCAGCGCAGGATCCAGAAGATCTGTCAACATTTGCATACATCACTAAGGACCTCAAATCCAGCCATCATTACTGCCACGTCTTTACAGCTTTTGATGTGGTTAGTAACACATATAATACATATGCACATTCAGTATAAACACACTCAAAGGCATACAGTTGTGGCCAAAAATATTGACACCCTTGGTAAATATGAGCAAAGAAGGCTGTGAAACTTTTTTTGCACCGTTTATCCTTTTGATCTTTCATTAAAAAGATTTGAACTTCCAATGCGACCAGGTTCTATGGTCAGATGAAACAAAAAAAAAAACTTTTTGGCAGCAGACACTAGAAATGAGTTTGAGGCACACAGAGATGATGAAGTACTCAATCCCCACGGTTAAATGTGGTGCTGGATCTTTAATGTTGTGGGGCTGTTTTTCTGCCAGAGGTCCTGGATATCTTGTTCGGATACATGGCATCACAGACTCTATCAAATACCATCAGATAGAAAATCTAAACCTGGCTGCCTCTGCCAGAAAGCTTACAGTGGGCCGTGGTTGGATATTCCAGCAGGACAATGATCCAAAACAAGCATCAAAATCAACACAAAAATGGTTCACTGACCAAAAAAAATCAAAGTTCTGCCATGGCCATCCCAGTCCCCTGACCTGAACCCCATAGAACTGAAGAGGAGAGTCCACCAGCATGGTCCTCTGAATTTGAAGGATCTGGAGAGATTCTGTATGGAGGAATGGTCTCAGATCCCTTGCCAGGCGTTCTCCAACCTCATTAATCATTATAAGAGAAGACGCAGAGCTGTTATCTTGGCAAAGTGAGTTTGCAAAAAGTATTTGAATAAAATGGTGCCAATAATTATGGCCAATGCTATTTGGAGGAAAATATGTATTTAATAATTAGATATTTCCTCTATTTTAATTGGTTTACTTCAATCAAAAGGTTAGATTTTTGTAATTTCTTTTAACGAAAGACCAAAAAGATAAACAATGCAGATTTTTTTTTTCACAGACTTCTTTGCTCATATTTTCCAAGGGTGACAATATTTTTGGCCACAACTGTATATTAAAATATAAAAAAAATATATTAAATTATTATCAAACTTTTTATGGAGATGTATTCAATTACTTGTAAAATTAGTAATGTGTAGAGATTTTATATATATATATATATATATATATATATATATATATATATATATATATATATACACACAAAATATAAATATATAATATATGTGTGTGTGTTTTTTTTTTAAGATATCTGATTCAAATTGTTTTTAATTTGACTGAAGATTAATTGTCTGTTGTTACCCATAATATAATTTAGTCAGAAAGAGCTTTTTTGGTTTCGATTATAAAAATTGCCAGCAATATTGAAAGCACTTGGTAAGTCTGAAAATTAACTCCGTCTAAAACTTCATTTTTCACTGATCCTTACTAAAACATTGAAAACTTCATATGTAACATTTTTATTTTGTCTGTGAAGTTACTCAGAATCAGCTTTATTGCCAGGTATGCTTACACATACAAGGAATTTCTCTTGGTGACAGGAGCTTCCAGTACACAGTAATACAATACAGCAACAAGACAGAGATAATAATAAGAAAAAAAAACTATTTAAAAATAAATAAATAGAAATAGAATAAAATACAAAATAAGACAATAAATTATATATATATATATTTTATACACACACACACACACACAGTATGCATGAATACCATACATGTGCAAATACAAATCTTTTATATAGAGTGCAAGGGAATGTAATGTATTGGATAATTATAAAAATTGTGAATTGCACATAATTACTGCTCAATGGTGCAGTTTTAACTGTTCATTAGATGGACAGCCTGAGGGAAAAAAACTGTTCCTGTGCCTGACGGTTCTGGTGCTCAGTAGCACCTGCCAGAAGGCAACAATTCAAAAAGGTAGTGGGCTGGGTGAGTGGGGTCCAGAATGATTTTTCTAGCTTTTTTCCTCACTTGGAAAGTGTACAGTTCTTGAAGGTAGTGCAGGAGGCAACCAATAATCCTCTTAGCAGTCCAAACTGTCCTTTTTTAGTCTTCAGATATCCGATTTCGTAGCTGCACCAAACCGGACAGTTACTGAATTGCAGAGGACACACTCAATGGCTGCGGAGTAGAACTGTATCATCAGCGCCTGTGGCAGGTTGAACTTCCTCAACTGGCAATGGAAGTACAACCTCTGCTTGCCTTTTTCACAATGGAGTCAATGTGGGTCTCCCACTTCAGGTCCTGTGAGATGGTAGTACCCAGGAACCTGAATGACTCCACAGAGCTGTTTAGAATGGTTTGGGGGGGGGGGGGGGGGTGTTGGGGTGTTCCTCCTAAAGTCCACAATCATCTCCACCGTTTTGAGTGTGTTCAGCTCCAGGTTGTTTTGACTGCACCAGACAACCAGCTGTTGTCTCTTTTGTATACAGACTCATCGTCATCTTGGATGAGGCTGATGACAGTGGTGTCGTCTACAAACTTCAAATTTCCCCTGTCTCACTAGCTGCTGCTGCTTGTCCGTCAGAAAGCTGGTAATCCACTGACAGATAGATGTAGGAACAGAGAGTTGGTGTAAATTTGTCTGTAGAATAGCTGGGATGAAGGTGTTGAAAGCCGAGCTGAAGTCCACAAAAAGGATTGCATATGTCCCTGGTAGGTCCAGATGTTGCACGATATGATGCAATCCCATGTTGACTGCTACTGCCAAGGACTGTCCACAGCCCTGTTTGCTCAATAAGCAAATTGAAGGGCATCTAGAAAGGGTCCATTGATGTCCTTCAGGTGGGCCAACACCAGTCTCTCGTATGATTTCATGACCACAGACATCAGGGCGACGGGTCTGTAGTCATTATGTCCTGTGATATAGGGTTTCTTTGGGTGATGAATGGTGATTGAGTGCTTGAAGCAGCATGGGACTTCACACTGCTCCAGTGATCTATTGAAGATCAGTGTGAAGATGGGGCCAGCTGGTTAGCACAGGATCTAAGACAAGCAGGTGAAACGCCATCTGGGCCCAGTGCTTTCCTTGTCTTTTGTTTTGGCAAGATACACGTGTGGCAAGATATAAAAACGGTGAGTAGAAAGGCTTACAGTTAATAAAGAGAGCTTCCAAATTAGGACAGCACCTCTTCTTTAACGTTGTTACATCTGTACCCCAACATTCATTGATGTAAAAGCATGTTCTACCGCCTCTCGTTTTCCCCGTTAAATCCGCGATGCGATCCAATCTGAACAGTTGAAAGCCTAGCAGATGTAACGAGCTGTCCGGAATGGCTTCACTCAGCCAGGTTTCTGTGAAGATCAAGGCAGCAGAGGTTGAAACGTCCTTGTTTGTAAGGGTGAGGAGATGTAGTTACAGAGTTAGACGGAGCTTGACTAGCATGCCGGCACGTTTCCCTCGCCTCCCAATAAAACGTCCAGCAAAGCATCCGATTAGTCAAAAACTGGGAAAAGGTTGTCTGATATATGGTGCAGAATGTTCAGCAGATTGTCCCAGGTAAAACTGAATGGAAAAAGATTACTAAACACAGGAAAAACAAACAAAAACAATAAAAGAATTGGAGAGCTCCACACCGAGATGGCTATCCGCGGCGCCATCTTGTTTGTACTAATTTTCAATGCAACATTCATTTTAAATAAAAATAGGTAAAAGTAGTAGATATTTTGACATGCTCTCGAACATGTTAATAAAAAAAAAACAAAAAAACATTGCCATCTTAGCTTAGAAAAAGGCATTTTGTATGCAGATGTCTCCTGTGTTACTGCCTGTTACAGTAACGCCACAGAGCTGTCACTGGATAAACTAAAACATTAATTTAAAAGCATTAAATATTTTATTTAAAAGCATGTTTTTAATCCTTTAAAAAAAACATTTAAGCTCTGTCAGTTATGGAAGAATGATAAAATGCTGCCAAATGTAGTACCATTAAATTAAACCCAAATCTCAAAGGAGTTTTAGTCCTTTTCTCAGTTGGTTTGTAGCAGCGTAGATTTCCCCACAAGTGTTAATTGTTTCTGGAAGACTGCCTCTCATTATCTCAGCATTTATGTCTGTGTGTTTTCTACAGAATCTGGCCTATGAGATTATACTGACGCTGGGCCAGGCGTTTGAGGTGGCGTATCAGTTGGCCCTCCAGGCCAGAAAGAGCGGCCACGGGTCGTCCACTCTTCCCGAGAGCTTCGACAGCAAACCCTCCAAACCTGTTCCTAAACCTCGCGTCAACATACGCAAGTCTGTGAGTGCCTTTACCCTTTAAACACAAACACACACACACACACACGCACACAATCATCTGGACCTCTTACAAAGCAGCCAGTCTCATCTCATCCCTCTTACCAGTCACCTTCACCTCTCCCCCGCTGACTGCACACCTTGCACCCATCTTTGTGTGTGTGATCAAGCTGTGTCCTTGTTGAGTGATGCATTATGGAAAATAAAAAGAAGTCTCAGGTTTGATCTGCATTTTCCAGGTTAAAAAAAGTGTGAATATATTCAAGTCATTTAACAAAGTACATTTTCAGTTATTGGGGCTGTTCACACAAGATGTGTTTGTGTGTTAAAAATAACTAGATGGAGTGCAACTGAATTGAATATAGACACATTTATAGGCGTATTAACTCACATACACCATTGCTAAACAGTCAGTTAGGTTTTCCATATGCTAGTATGCTTGTCCCATTGATTGGTACATTGTTTTCAAACTGTCATTGATCAAAGGGGTCAAGGTTTGGTTTGGTCAGTTGAGCCCTGCTTTTAAATGAACTACACCATCTAGCTTCAAAAAGCATCGGTCTCCATTGACAGCGATTTAAAAGAAGCCATTTATTTGCAAGCAACGTACAAGTTAATTATTGTATAGTCAATTTTGATAGTATAGGCCATGTTTTACAGGGCTCTTTAAAAGTGTAAAACATATTTCTTTCGTAATGGTGGAATATTTCAATGCAGTGCATATTTACATAGGTCAACAGTCAAAAAGTTGCTCAGACGCAATGTAAGAATGCATCCTGTGTGAATTAGACTTTTATTAGCCATTTATTGGTTTGGTGCTTACATTGATTTTTATCTTGGTTTGTGTGATTGTTTAAGAGTGCATGCTGGCAGACAGTGTTTTGAAATTTGTGGATGCAAGTATTAAAAGAGATTTACTCCTCCTGCCAGTGAAGTTTTGTTTGTATTCATGGCAGTCTGTGTGTGTATATCGCAGCTTGTCCTAAGGGACGGAGAGGTGATTGTTTGATCTTCAGTGCATTTAAGGATGAGAGAGATTGATGAGGGCTGCAGGAACTCACTTTGTCTCCATCTGCCCCAGTCTCACTGCTCCTAAAACGGGCACGGTGCCTCCCCCCTTTCCCCTGCCAACACCAGGGATGCTACCACTCCCTGGAAGAGACCCAGAATAGGTGGGAGCTCACCATAAAAATAAAATGTGCCCTGCCAGTTGGAGTTGGATTACACAGAACAGAAATGATGGATGCTTGGTTGAAAATAAACAGTGGCGTTTGGAGTCTAGCCTGCTGAGATGCTTCTCCTGTTTTATAGGTCGTATCACCGTCCACAACGTGTGTGTTTGTGACATTACAACACCATTAGATGGTGTAATATCACAAACATGATATTTATGTCATCTCAGATATTAGCACCATTTCTGTTGGGGTCAGCATTTGCTGTGTCAGGCCTTATTCAAGAAACAAGGGAAGATCGAATTTCTGTGCAAGTCGTTCTTTAAATCAGTTTTACGTCAATTGTTGACTATAAATGCAACAAATTATGTAAGAACGGATTTATGAATTGGGTAACACTTTTTAATAATGTTCCATTTGTTAACATAAGTTACATGAACTAACAATGAACAATACATTAACAGCAGGTTAATGTTAATTTCAGCATATACGAATACATTTTTAAAATCAAAAGATGTATATGTTAACATTAGTAAATGTACTGTGAACTAGCATGAACCAACAAAGAACAATTGCATTTTTATTAACAAATATTAATAAATGATGTAAACTAAATATTGTTAATTGTTTGTTCATGTTACCCAATACATTATCTTATATTAATGAATGAAACCTTATTGTAAAGTGTTACCATGAATTGTTTACACAAATTAGTTCAGCTCATGTTTCAGTAATGAGACAGATTCTGTTTTTCTTACCGATTCCGATTCTGTGGTTTTACTTAGCTATTGTTTGGGGACATTTGGAGAGGTCCTTATTTGGAAAAACAAATAAAAAAAAAAACACCTTTTTCATGTTTTAATTCTGAAAATCTAGAATGTAGGTTAATCTGTAGGTAATAATATTAACTTTATAATAAAAAAAAATAGAAACCTATTGTATGTTCTAGGGATGTCAATAAATATGGATATATCGATTATTGATCGGCAGATTATTTTATTGCTATATTTTTGAAGCATCGATGTTAAAATTAGCCGACATTTCAATTATAAGTCTAATTTGCAGAGTAGGGTCTGTCTGCGTCCTGCAAGACACGCCCACTACATGTTATACCCCTTCCAAATAACCAGCGAAATCCTGAAGTCTTGGAACAGTTGGATGCTACATTCTTACACTGTGTTTGTTGTGTTTATTTGGAGTCCCAACCATAACTCTAAATCTAACCATAATCACAAAGATTAAAAAAATGAAAAGTCTGTAAAATCATTAAATATACTCTCAAATCATTAGTTATTTTGAATATAGTTATACCACCGTATCACTAGGTGGCGACAGTGAGGAGAAATGTGATGAAAATTATGAGGTGACGCAGCATGCTATGCTAATAGGCTAACCAATCAGCTTGTGAGTTAACTGGGGAAAAGAGAAATGTTTTTTACCATTTAAATCTTTTTTATTTTTATAGTACAAGCAGAAATTGTACAAAACACCTTCAGGAATATAATCAAGAGCAATTCCTCAGGTTTAAAATCAAATGAAATGACATTTAAAAGTTATACTTTGTCATTTTTAAAGAGTTAAGAGAATATGAATCATACAGAAATTGCATAGGAATTTATAAGTTCTTGTAGCCAATAGAATCACTTTATGATCAAAGGGGGGGTGTTACGTTTAGTAGGCGTGTCATGAAGTGGGTGTTCCTTGGAGTCTTGCAGGATGCAGACAGATACACTTGGAATTGCGCACTTTCCAATTCACGCAGTTGACCTCTGTTTAACAGTCTGGTGAAATAACATTGGGAGACCACAAGAGGGTGATATAACATTTACTGAAGTGTGTCATGGGTAGAAAAGGCACAGGTATCACACATAGACAGGACGAGCTGTTGTGGTGAAGCAGATGGCAGTCCAAAGTTACAAAGTTTTATGTACTTCTTCAAGAATAATCAAAATGACGTTGATGAGTTTGCAGGTTAGTGTATGAAACTGGCGTAACTGAGCAAACTGAACGATTATGACATTTATTATGTAATTTCTCTGTATATAGCCTTTAATTCCAGCCGTCAAACCACAAAATGACATACTGAACTGAAAATACATAGTGTTGGCTATATGAAAGATGCATATACACAATATATCATCTAGTGATGGCTAGAGTAAATGTTAAAATCATGGATTATTAAATGTCCTTTGATAATGATTTGTGTTGATTTTAAATGGAAAACTGAAGAGCGTTGGTGGTGTGTGCTTAACTTCATAGAAAATAACTGTTTTGAATATTAGAATGCGTTGTCTTTCTTTTAGGTTACAAACTGGTAAATACAAGGGTATTATGCTATAAGTTGAGGACATTTCTAGTGCCCCCATGATTCAAATCACTTTAAAAAAAATAAAAAAAATAATGTTTTATTGAAAATGCAAAAATGTCTTTTGTGAGGGTTAGATTTAGGGGATAGAATCTGCAGTTCATACAGAATAAAAATCATTAGATCTATGGAGAGTCTGCATAATGATAGCCGCACCAACGTGTGTGTGTGTCTGTCTTAGTGATCTGCTGACTCAGCATCTGTTACCCGGCCTGAATACAAACAGCATCCTCTGTGGTGTGTGTAGATATTATTGATCTTCCGTTGTTTAGGAGAAATAGGCCATTATGTTGAATCATTATCTCTCCATATGGACATGATATGCTGTGTTACTGCTGTGAACTGAATTTGTCTCTCTTATGTTGTCCTAAAAAATATTGTGCTGGTTTTACTAAAAAATAAAATTGAGCCAACTATTTGTATCAGCTTTTTGAGTGTTTTGAACAAAATTTTGTCTGACATATGACTTTACATGTAATGCCAACTCAAATGTATCAATTTACAGGCCATTTTTTTTAGGTTATAAAAGGCAATAATTATCTAGTAGGGAACTACCATTATCAAGTTAGATTTACTCATTATTTCTGATTGGCTACATAGATTTTTAAAGTTAGTTACACTTGATCTTTAAATGGATTTGATTTATATTCCAAGGTTCCTAATATAGCCTATTTATTATAAAAAGTTTAGTCAACAAGTTTTTCAGAAGAAATTAAAAATATTTATTCATATTACAATGGTACATATTCATTAAACATTTGTAAATGTATCCAAGAAAAATACAAAAACACACCAACTTGTATAGACTAACACACAAATGGGAGTACAAAGACACCGGTTTGGTGCCAGAATATGTACAAGACAGGAACAGTAGCTATTATTTCACTATGAAATAGTTATATTTGGTCTTAATGTTTAACACTAAATAAAGTTTAGAAAACCAACTAAAGGGACAAGTCAAAATAATTGTATGTGTTAATCAACAGCATGTGACAGATCCTGTCCCTGAAGCTTTTTTTAAAAAAAAAAAACTGATTTAAATTCAAGTTTGTCCATTTTGTTTTCTTTTTTTGCTATGTTAACTCTTGTTCATCATCTGTTACCCTTTTGTCAGTCCAAAACATACACTGACTAAATATTCTGACAAAACATGAAGTATTTCTGTATTTCTTATCCAAGACACCAACTCACCCTCCCCTAAAAGTGTGTTATCAAACCATTAAGCTCCTTTTCAGGTTGATGCCTCATATTAAAGGTTTATTGTGTAAGATTAGTGTCCCTTTCCTTTTTAAAGTGTTCAGATGTGGAGAAGAATGAAGTTAGTGTGGGTGTGTTTGAGAGCAGAGGTAGTCAGGCAGTGAGGATTATGTTATTTAATATTCATGCAGCTACATATGGATAGTCACGATAAAGACTGCAAGACAAGCCAACAGCAGATGCAAATGACTCGTTTGTGTGTGCGTGTGTACTTGTGTAGGGAATCGTATTTCTGGGCCATGTATAGCTCAGCTTAATGTGGAGCAAGTCTGAGGTACCGTGGCAACAAGGAACAATGTTTTGATTGGTTGATAAAGATGTACTAGTTGTAGGGTAGTTTTGACAATTGCAGTTTTCCAAGATGGAGATGCAGACTTCTAGAATGTGACAAAATTAATTAGTTTGACATTACTGATTTAAAAATAATTTCATATTTCAGTTTGTCTTTTCGATACAATGTCAGTGGATAGTGCCTTGCTTCAAAGCTTAAAGGGATAGTATACCTAAAAATTATAATTCTTTTTCAACTTTCTTTTTGCTGCAGAACACAAACAAAAGATATTTTGTGCATACAGTAGTGAGAAAAAGATTTGAACCCTTTGGAGTTACCTGCATTTATGTATAAATGCATCTTAATCTGGTTTGTGCTTCATCTATGTTACAATAATGAACATATGTTTTAACAAATAACACACACACACACACACACACAAATTATTGTATTGTCATTGTACATATTGAATATATTATTCAAACATTCACAATGTAGGTTGGAAAAAGTATGTGAACCCCATAGGCCAGGGGTGTTTAAAGTTCCAAGAGATCCGGCCTCTACATTTCCTTACCAGCAAAGTTCCAGACAATAACTTACATGGTGTCAGTAGTCAGTATACTGTAGCTAAGAAATTACATAAGGAATGCTTAATCAATTTTATGAAATAGTTATTATACATTTACAAATTGGCAGTAATAGTACTTCGTAAAAGAACTAATCATAGTCAAAAAATTCCCTTCAAACTTACTGTAGGCAAGGATTGTGACATTGGAGACAAAGCCAAAGAAGTGGGGTTTGGGGAATATTCTACAAAAAGGTAGTTTATCAACCAAGTGCACTTTAATATAAATATTAAATGATAAAATAACAGTTTGTTTTGATAATGAATGACAGCAGTCCAGTATTTGTGTTTGAATATTTTTAGATACCCAAGGTTCATAGGCCTTGTGACTCTAGAAAGATGCATTATGGGAGTTCAGATGTACCCCTTGAGAGAACATGTGGAAAAATGCAAAAGCCTGAATGGACCATTTTTATATTTTCCATAATGTGAAAATCTACTAATAGCAAACAATGTACATCACAATAGTAAAGCTTAAAATATTGTTAAGTAGGAATATAAAATAATGGAAACATTTTCATGAGAACTCCTCTATACTACTCTAGTAATATCAAATGAAAAAGTAATTGTTTAAAGGTGTTGTCACAAATCTGTGGGTTCATATTGACCCTTTGCTGGGGATACAGACTGCAGCCCGTCATTTGAGTATGACTGCCCTAGGCTAATGACATTAACAAAAGCTGATTAGATTCAGGAGTTGGCAAACCTGGCATCCAATTAATGAAACGAGATTGGAGGTGTGGGTTAGAGCTACTTTGAGCTGGAAAGGATCACAAAGTTCTCAAACAGCTTAGATATTCATCTGTCCACAGTTATACAAACTGTCTATAAATGGAGACGATTCAGTACCGTGGCTACTCTACCTATAAGTGTCTGACCAGCCAAGATAACTTAAAGGGCACACAGCAGAATGCTCAATGAGGTAAAAAAAAAAAAAAACCTAGAGTGACAGCTAAAGACTTTAAGGAATCATAGGAACTGGTAAACATCTGTTCATGAGTGTACTATGCAGAAAACATTAAACAGGTATGGTGTCCATTAGGACTGGAAATTGCCACAGACCTCCCGTTTCGATACTACGATATTTTGTAGATGGTTGGCTATTTATTGCGATGTTGCGAAGTACTGCGATTACGATGTTGTAAGTACTGCGATTTGATGTTTTTATTTAAAAACTTCTTAAAAATATACAGACTTATAAAAGACTTATTTTTCTCAGAAGGAAATGTCTATTCAAGAACTGTTGTGTCTAAAACAACAATTGATTCACTCTGTAATATATAATTTGCAGGTAAAAGGTAGGGACATGCAAAACTACCAATCATCCAGTCAGTGCATTGTCTGAGCTAGGCAAGGAGTTATGCTCCATTATGTCCATTTGTATTCAACAAATAAATATATAATTTTAACTAATTTAGAATATAAAATATAACATATTACCATAGGCTACTACTATAATCAATGATAATTTTGCAATATACCATTGGAGGCTAAAAGTAAACTTGTTCAAGATCCATTTCTGGGGCTGTACTGAATTATGACACACATGACAATTCACCTGTAGTCCCAATGTCACTACATTTTATTTGCATATGCATCATGAGAACTCACAATTGAAGCGTGTTCTGCGAGACGGTCATGCTGCATATGTGGGCGCCAAAGTGCAAATTAACTTCTGAACAAATAAGCAAATTCTTTTGTCTGTTCAAAATATAATCTTGTTTCTCCCCTCAAGCACACGTCTTTGTGTCTAGCGGCATTTCTTGTTGACAAAGGCAGGTAAATTACCCGACACTGCGCATGAATACCCTTGCTGTTAGACTGTAAATGTTGCAAATCCAACAGTTTGGTAAGCCTTTTTAAAACTAAACTATTAATTAAAGGAGTGTCAGACAAAATCTGCACAAATATAGCTTCCTATGTTTATAAACTAATCATTGTAGCATATTTATTAAATTAAAAAAAAAATCAATTTTTCATCAGGAAGATGGTTTTAAAATCGTTTGGCTCAAAAATAGTCATTTGTAACAGAATAAAAAAAAAAATTGCCCCAGCCTTCACATACTTTTTCTTGCCACTGTATTATGTGTTTTTGTCCATACAATGTAATTCAATGGGGTCCAAAACATTCAAGCTCTAAAAAGAACAAAGGCATCATAAAATGTATCCATCCACTCAAGTGGTTTAATCAATGTCTTCTGAAGAATACGATCACTTTGTGTGAGAAACGGCCAAAATTTAAAAAAGTAGATAATTTCTACACAACCAAAATTTGCCACGTACAGTATGCTTGCATACCAGCTCTCCTGCATTCACAAAGGTCTACATTGTGACCACTCCTTAACCCTCTTAATTACGTCTCCCTAACAAGTTTGTTCTCTCTCCTGTGTCTACCCCAGATGGAGCAGCCCTCAATGGATCAAAAGGGCCATGCCAACGTACCCTGGATAGTCGAGCCAGGACAAGAAGCCAAAAGAGGAGCCAACACCAAGTATGAGACCACTATTTTCTAATATACACCCAAAATACTGTCCACTCCTGTGTGTGTGCCTTACAGAGAGCGCCCTCTAGAGGCCCCCCACGGAGCCATGGGCCCAGTGACCTGTGACAAGCCCGCCCGCGTCTCTCCGCCCGGCCCAGCCCGCCCGTTTACCGTGGCCTCTGCATGATGACGCTGCCGCTGTCTTTTCTCTCCTCCGATCCTTCCCTTTCTTTTTATCTCTCTCGCTCCCTCACCTCTCTGGCTGCAGCACGATACGGGACGGTCCCGATCAACACTCAGGCTGCCATGCTGCCAATCAAGCGCCTCGGTGCGCTCACTTTCTTCTCCAAAACACACACACACAAAAAAAAAAAGTGTTGCTAGCAGTTGTTTTTCATTCAATTTTTCCTCCTCCCTTTTTTTATTTTTATTTCTCCTTTCCTCTGTTCCTCGCTTTTCTTTTCCTACGCTTCATTGGGAAGCAACTCTCCAGCCTTTTCCCCGCGCCTACACCCCCACACTCCCCTCGACTGCTTGAATGACAACTTAAAACCGTAATGCTGCTACAAGCCTTATAAACACGTTGTTTTTTTAATGTCGGGATTTACTTTACTCCTCACTAGACAGCGTAGTTAGCGAGGTGAAGAGATTTTTGAGTTGGGCATCCAAAATGGCTGGCATAGAAGCGGAGATTGGACTTCACAGAAGGACATTTTGCTTGTCTTGTTTGTGCGTCACATATTGAAGTTTTCATTTTTTGTACCAATGAATGCTTATTGGAAAAAATAAGTTTTTTTTTTAAACCAGACAGCTTTGTGTTTTCTAAACAGCACATGACTTAAAAGCTTGTTTTAACAATCTATTAAAGATTAAAACTAATTTGCAGCCTTTCTGAAAGGGCAATATGTCAGATAGCATTTAACGAAATTCTTATTTACTGATAGTCGCAAAATTATGCGTCTCTTAAAACTAGCGTTGTTCTTTTCCTTCCTTTACAAATTTTTTTTCCGTTGTGTTTTCTTTCTCCTTTTTTTGTTTGTTTTTGGCTGTGAATGAAAAACACGACAATGAGCCAGTCCTGAGACATGCAGTGTAGTTGAAAGCATGCAGTCCATGTGAGCTGGAGAAGGGGGGGCTTTTTTTGATGGACACTTTGGATAAGTGATGTGATTTTATTCACAGGGCAATGGCGGACGCCCATGTCTATTACAGTGGAATTCAGAGAATGTAGCCTGCCCCTAACATGGACCCTCACTCACATGCATTGCAAATACGGAACCTAAACGTGTCAATGGAGCCTCTCTTAACGCATGTGTACGGATTCACTCAAGGACTTTTTCAACGGGGACTTGATGTACGCGTACAAGGACTACTGACGTGGACCCGTGGCCTTTTACGAAACACTCGTATGCATATGCACAAACACAAGTCTGTCGAATTTGAATGTACCAGCGATTCCGAATTGTGGTTTCGCTGCATTTGAAGGACATTGGCCGTCATAGAACTTTGTCGTGTGAGAGACAGCTGGGGGAAAGGCAAGTTGCCATGGAGATGGTTACTAAGGTGACTCTGACACACTACACTGACTTAATCACCAAACATCTTGTCCAAAATACCATGGCATGTCTGGACTCGGATAAAAATGGATATAATTACTGTACTTTGTTTAATTTTTCTTTCTTTCGGTTTATTTGTGGTCAATGATAGAAAAATTATATGCACAATGTGAATGGACTAATTGCACTGGACAACCATGAAATGGTTTTGTCTTTTGCCAAAACCATTATGGAATGGTTGTTGGCATAATTGGCAATGCAGTACAGATTAATGTTCATATTGGCATTGACATTTTAATGTTTAATAGAGAGCTGTATTACCATTACTGTAACATTTACTATTATTATTATAATTATTCTTTTTGTGCAATTCTTGTCTGATGTCGTTTTAATGTTACATTATTTTTATATGATATGTCAAGCTTGAATACGTAGCCATTCTAAAAAACAAAACAAATATTATTCTAGTACTGCAGAGGAACTGAATGTGTGGATTGCTCCACTTTAATTTCGTTTCAGATGAAAAAAATATATATATAAAACAAATATCTTATTTTCACTCATTGTCACTGTAGAATTTTGCCACAGTACTGTAAATAAATATTTTGTTGAATCATTGTTCATATATGTAATGTAATTTAAAGAACAAAAAATATATGAAGAATGACAGAGAAAAACTGAAATGAATTTCAAGAAATTACATTGGTAAACAAGGTACCAAATTTCACAGGTCAAAACATTAAAACAACTCAGTTGTATGCGCAATGGATGGAATTGTTTAGTTATCATTGCGGACTAACATGTAGATAGGCTTGGGCTTCCAGCACACAGATTTTGTAAGTTTTGTCTTTTATTTATATTCTTGCAAAGCACACAGAATAAATCCAGATTGTAGAACCATTGTCCTTTCTGTGACACCTGTTTGTTCCCATTTACATTATAGTGTTGTTTTATATGATTTGGATATCATCAGACTTATGCCTTCAACCCAAAATAGTGAATAGCTCACCAAAAAATGAAATTTGTCATAATTTACTCACTCTAATGCCATTTCAAACCCATGTTACTTCTTTCTTCTTCATATTTCTTATGCAGAAGACAAAAGGAGATGTTTTAATGAATGTTGTGGTTCATCTTTTCAATACAAAGGCAGATGATACTCATTTTAAAGCTTTAAAAAGTGCCCAAATGTTTCATGAAAGTAATCCATGTGACCTGTGTGTCATATTCCAAGTCTAATGAAGGTATTTGTTTTCGGTGAGAAACAACTCAAGATTTTAGTCAGCTCATATTTGCTCACAAACTTGTACGTCTTATGAATATGACACAAGTCACATGAACTACTTTTATAATATTATTAGGTAATTTTTATTGAAAAGATGGACCAAGAGATTCATTAAAACATCCTCTTCTGTGTTCTGCATAAGAGAGTAAGTCAGATGAGTTTGGAACGGCATAAATGAACTGTCTCTTTAAAAGAAGACAGAGCCAAGGATGGTTTCCGGAGGCTTCAAAAAAAAAAAAAATGAACATCTGGATCCGTCAGGAAACATATGGGTGTGTGTTTCAGGATAATGTGTACCTCAGGCAGGGTGAGATACGGTTCATTTCTTACACAGTTTTCATGGAACTTGCAAATTTTTCTACACAGCCCGTTTTACATAGTTACGTTGCAATTATGGATCTCCTAGAGAAGCCAGATTCAGACACATGACTTTTTTTTTTTACAGAGTTTACACTACATGATTTTAGGCCCGATTTTTCACTCGCCGACAGTTTTGTGGAAATCGCAGACAAAAGCCTAAATCATAGCCTTATCAGAGCTTGCTCCTGTGAGCGACAAATGCAATGTATGAATTATCAAAAATATGATTTGAGAGAAGCGCCGACGCATCACTGATGTCAGCAAGATATCTAGGATGTTTAATATCTGGACCAGTCTGTGATTCCAAATCGTGCAATGTGAAATATGTTTTGACTGAATACAACAGCAGCATTGACCTACAGCCAATGAGAAAGCAAGAAACGGGGCACAGGAAGTTTCAGTGGGAGGAGTCTTGATGTACCTGCAATAGAACATCAACTAGCATGGCTGCGGTATCAAGAAAGTCTCATTAGACCGAAGAAATTGAGGAAAAATTAGTGGAACATTGGCAGGAGCACCAGTGCCTATTTGATGTTTCCTCTGAACTGTACTACAACCGGGTGGAGAAAGAAAAGAGTTGGAGAGAAACTGACAATTCTCTTGGACAGTCAGGTAAGCGCATAGGTAGATTTTACAGTAGGAGGTAATTTTTCCATATTTTAACCAATAAAATATGCCTTAACATTATGTAAAGGAGATTAAAAACATACACATCGTATTCTGAAATGCATAACGCATGATCATGCATTTGTTTTTGTATTTCGTATCACTTTTCGCATGTACCCTGTTGTGAAATGTAATTTGAAGTCCAGGCAGTGTCGTCATGGATTCGTCAAGAGTGAAATGTTTTGTAATGTGTTCACCCCTGTCGCCAAATCCTCGTGTAATTTGACCCTATGCCTTCATGACAAGACAGACAGTTGTGTAAGAAGAACAGTACCACAATCCGACGTCTTTGAAAGTCGTGTAGCGTGTAGGAGGCATAAGAGGAACAAACACCTAAAGAACGGTACCAGTCAAGCAAGACGCACAACAGAGCATCTATTTTCAATATTAGAAAGAGCTTCCACAACAACAGTTTTACATTTTTAATCATAGACACTTCACAGAGAGGAATGTAGGATAAACCTGACTGTTGTTCTTTTATATATTGTTTTCCAGGTTCACATTCAGGAGTTGATCTCACCGGTACGCTTTCTTTGAGATTTATATTCAACAGACATTTATAGCCTTGAGTTCAATGACAGCATCTTTTATTTTTTTTAAATTCCTCCAATTTGTTAATAGTATACAGCATTTATCATAGAACTGTCCACATCACCATTTCAGCTGGTAATATGTGGATGAGATAAAATGATCTGATTGACATAACCTAGCATCAAATATGCTGTCATTCACTTTTCATTTCATAAATTATGTTTCACCATAAAGATGGGCGAGAGAGAGAGGGAGAGAGAGTTAGATAACTGAAGTCTACTGTGTCCCAGATGGTATATATCCTGAAGCCTTTGACTAAATTAAGAATCAGGGGATAACCATTTATGTAATTATCAATTAATTAACACTTACAGAAAGTGCCAAGTAGATTTCTGCAGAGATATAAAAATAATGGAGGCTTTGTGGTTATTCAGTTCAGTTGTGTTGACATAAAAACAATGAGATATTTGAGAATTGTGAATGTGAGAATTGGGCCATAGCTTAAAGAACAAGCTAAATAAAACTCCAGGGAGCAAAATCAGTGACAAACAGCCTGTACATACTTGGCATTTATAATTTCTGAAAAAAAGAACAAACTCTGCTTACATTACTTTCATTGTATCTCACATGTTACCATGGCCACAGGTGTAGTGTGGCCAAACTGATGCATTTAACCCAATTGACTTTACATACTGTGGGTTCACAAGTCTCAAATCAGTCCACTCTTTTAACCGCTTCTGTTCTGCATTTTTTATTCTGCATTAAAGTATATTATCAGTACAGCAATTTGAGTAAAAAGTTGAATTGAGAAAACATTTAGGAATGCACTTGAGCTGACGGGACTCCACAAGTTTGTGCAAAACCTCTTCATCCATGTTATCCCAACATGATTTGAGAATGTTCCAAAGAGCATCTTTTGTGCATCAGTGGAAGCAAGAAAATGTACTTAAAGGGATAGTTCACCCAAAAATTGTAATTCTCTCACCATTTTCTCACCCTCATGCCATCCCAGATGTGTATGACGTTTTCTTTGGAACACAAATTAAGATTTTTAGAAAAATATCTCAGCACTGTAGGTCCATATAATGCAAGTGAATGGTGACTAGAAGTTTAACGAGGCGTGGAGGGGCTCGCAGCTGGCCGCCTGGAGTGGTGGAGCTGCCAGAACGCAGAGGGGTCGGAGGAACGGCCACTGTCCGTGAGGGGAGGAGGGGCTCGCTATTGGCTACCAGAATGCGGAGGGGCATTTAATCTGCCAGGGGTCGGAGGACTCACTGCTGTCTAACCAGGGAGGAGCGGCTGCAGTCCACCAGAGGGTGGAGGAGTGGTCGAGGACCAGGTGACACAGTGTCTAGGAACCGGCAATTTTTTTTCTCTCTCTCTCACTGTTGCTCCACCTTGCTCTTTCCCTCTCCCCTTTTCCCTCCCCTTGTCTCCCTCCCAGGTCACAAGGAAGGCAGGGAAATCCTGCCGTCAGGCGGGGTGGAAGGGCAGTCATGCCAGGGATTCCCTGGCCTGAGGCAAAGGAGGTAGGAGCAGGACATGGAGGGTGGGGCCGGGCCGCGAGTACGTACTCCTGGCCCTCAATCGAGCCAATCAGCCGAGGAGAGGGATAAAGACAAGCCAGATTCGGCAATTAGAGAGAGAGAGAGCCAGGTGTGGGTGAGAAACTGATCAATATTATCAATTAAGTCCTTTTTACCATAAATTGCCAGTCACATTCTTTCACATTTTGAAAATGTAAGTGGAGATTTATAATAAAAAGGACTTAAAATATAGTTATAACACTTCTGAAGAGTGTCAATGTCACAGATGCATTTATTTGACCTAGAAATCTTAAAATACAATATTGTATATACAGTATATCTTATTCACTGTCCATCATCCCATCTTTTTTTTTTTAATAAAAACTATTTTTGAATACCATAATTTCAATGTGGATTTAGGCTTTTGAGTCACTTTATAAAATGCACACACAGTTCTTGTATCTGTGTCCTCCTGTAATGGTGTGTTTAAGGAAAAGATAATTTCTCACATAATATTTACCTCGTAGGTTCTGAGTGTACTATTTGGACACAAAATGTATATTTCAACAGCTAACATTTACCGCAAGTCTGACCAGTAGTTAATAACTGATGTAATATAAGAGTTACAGAGATACAATATCATATTCATGCGAGGGAGTGAATTTACTAGATCTTCAAGTTCCTGAAATTTTACTGTGCTTCAAAAAAGTACCTCCATCTATAATCAATCACACCTGTAACAGCTAGTTCAGAGGTTTAGCTGGTTAGCATCAGCAGTTAGCCACTGCTGGTAGATGTTGTAACTACACCATTTTGCTAGCAAACAACCCGTTTCTTCATTGACATCCACTTAAAAGTAGCCATGTATTCTGAAATTAGACTACAATTAGTAACTACAACTAGCTAATCTCATTAGCTAGCTAGCTAATGTTACCTCGCTAGCCTGCAAACACTTTCACCATGAATTTGGCAATTAAACATGAAAGTGGCATTGGTTGAACTACCATGGAGCTTATGTCTTGAAAGGTTTATATATTATTGCACAAAATTTGACAATAAATATAAATTTATGGACATTTTGAGTGGAATATTCTAGAGCACACTTCCCCTGTGAAGAACTTTATAGGAGAGGTGTCGGTCGTAATCAGTTTTATGGTTCACAGATAACAGATACGTTGTCAAATAAAACCACGTTAACGATTTCGTCTGCTGTGGTTTAGCAGTAAGAATGCTGTTTTGGAAAATTAGATTTTTAAGTCTGCTACTTTAGTTCCTACTAGTACCATTAAGAGCACTGGTTTGAAATTGATCTGTGATCATATCTGAAGTTATTTTTGAGCTTGAAAACCACTGACAGAGGTGAGACAAAAGGGCAGGTTTTGGGAAGATGCCAGGCATCCCAAAACCTGCTGCCATGGCAACACAGGCCATAAGCCATTTAGGGCTTCTATCCTCCTTCTGTAGCCAATGATGGGAGAGGTTACACCTGGTGAAGAACAGATTAATCTGTCAATGTGACCAGATGTTTCAAGAGGATGCGGAGTTTAAGTTGTATACTCCCATCTAAAATAAGGTTAAAGGAGTGATCTTTCATTTGTATTTGTCCTTGCTTTAGGTTTGAGTTTCCCTGAATTCAGGAACCATAAGATCATCTGTGAGAATGTAAATGCGCTTCTAAAGTTCCCAATTTGTTAAAGTGTTTTTGCATAAAAAAATAAATAGAACTATGCAAACTCTTGGGAACTGAAGGAAACATTCTTAAAAGGCATGCAAATTCTTATTATCTGCAAACAAAAAATGAGGCATATTTGGGTCAGATCCTCTTTATGTCCTCAAACGGTTATCTTTCGGACCACACTGCTCTCTTGAGTACTAGCAGGTTACTTGTGAGAACAGCATGTTCTCCTGACTCGACACATTTTGTTGTAAAAGGACAAAATGCAGCTTCGAGTTGCTGTTTGAAATGTAAAGCGGTATTAAAGTCGGCATGAAACAGAAGTTGTGACCGACTTCCATATTGCAACGCATTTCATGGCTTATCGAACAAGAAAAACATTTAGGGCAGGGTTTTGATTTTATCCATTGGTTGCTGATTAGATTGTTAAAATATGGGCATTGCATTGCAGAATGGAGAGAGATGTGAATGCGAGTTTGCAGTGGACACAGACATCACCGTGCTGCTCGAGTCAGAGCCAGTGTTCTGACAATCTGTGCTGCCTGCACAGGATGTTCTACCAGAAGTAAAATCAGCACTCTCAACATTTGATCAAACTGACAACATAAATACACAAGCACATTGCGTTCTGAGTAAAAGACAACCGCTTCATCCAACTCTACACAAGGTTGTGGTATTAAGAAAGGGGCAGTGTTTAAGTGGACTAAATGATTAGAGAAGTCCTGGATACGTCACAAGAGATAAGTCTGTCATTTCACCGGAAAATCAAGTTATGACATTTTAATAAAAGATTAGAGGTAAAAAAAAATGTAAATAAACATGCATGGAAGAATCGTTCACAATAAGATCAATGACATGCATTTAGAAAATAGATAGGGTGAATTTTCATTTCATGTTGACTTTAACAGCAAGATGAGGCCTTTTCACTCATACATAGAAATATGCACACATTCTGCAGAATGCTCCTAGTCGCACGATGAAACAGGAAAGCCCAGATCTTTGAGCTCTGTCCAACAATTAAACTTGAAATATAGACATATTATTGATACTAAATACTATACTGATCCCTAGCACCTGTATGGACGCAGATAGGCTTGTACTGTATAATATACACAATGTACTGTATGGCAAATGTTTGCACAGCCTAGAACCGGAGTTGACAATTATATTTGTTCTTCATTTTGAAGCGATAATTCACTCAAAATTTCAGCCATTTACTCACTCTCATGTTGTCCGAAAACTGTATGAATTGGGGGGCAGTTCACGCCCACTTTTTGAGTTTGTCTGGGTTCTGCAAGTATTTTTCCATTGGGTTTTCATTAAAGAGATGTAAGCTATGAACCAAACCAATGATTTGAAAATCAGACAAAAAGTCAAAAGCTACAAGACTGTACTTACTGTCTTTCACAAGGGCACAGCATGAATCATTACGAAGTACGCAATTGAATAAAAAAAAAAACTATAGAAATATACGAAACTTAATTTTAGGTTGTTGATTATAAGTATAGAAACCACACATTTAAATTTTACGGCAAAATATGAAGATGTATATAAATATACATGTAGTTTAAGGGTGTATGGTGACCGACTTGATTGCATCGTTTACAGTGAGTCATGGAAGTGACTGCTGCTAGACTTGATTCTCTAAATGGTGGATCTGTCTTCAGGATTATTGATAGTGTAGCTATTAAAAACTATTTTAAAGAAGTTGAAATAATGCAAACCGATGGCTACAACAAATGCAGCAACCTCAGAGCTCACACACAGCAGGTATGACTTTAACCTCCCGAGACCCCCACGTGACTGCTGTGTGCATTTTCCGTTTCCCTTTTTGATTTGTATCAAGTAGCACCTAATAAACGAGCAATATATATATATATATATATATATATATATATATATATACACATATACACACACACACACACATACATATATACACACACACACATATAGTTGAAGTCAAATACATTTAAACTCAGTTTTTCACAATTCCTGACATTTAATTGTAGAAAACTTTCCCTGTCTTAGGTCAGTTAGGATCAGTAATTTATTTTAAGAATATGAAATGTCAAAATATTAGTAGAGAGAATGATTTATTTCAGCTATTATTTCTTTCATCACATTCCCAGTGGGTCAGAAGTTTACATGCACTTTATTAGTATTTAGTAGCATTCCCTTTTAATTGTTTAACTTGGGTAAAATATTTTGGGGGTAGCCTTCCACAAGCTTCTCATAACAAGTTGCTGGAATTTTGGCCAATTCCTCCTGACAGAACTGGTGTAACTGAGTCAGGATTTTAGGCCTCCTTGCTCACACACGCCTTTTCATTTTTGCCCACAAATTTTCTATCAGATTGAGGTCAGGGCTTTGTGATGGCCACTCCAATACCTTGACTTTGTTGTCCTTAAGCCATTTTGCCACAACTTTGGGAGGTATACTTGGGGTCATAGTCCATTTGGAAGACCCATTTGCGAAGAGCTTTAACTTCCTGGCTGATGTCTTGAGATGTTGCTTCAATATATCAACATAATTTTCCTTCCTCATGATGCCATCTATTTTGTGAATCTCTAGGAGACCGAATTAATCTCCATCCTGAACAGTATGATGGCTGTGTGGTTATACTTGCATACTATTGTTCGTACAGATGAAAGTGGTACCTTCAGGTGTTTGGAAATTTCTCCCAAGGATGAACCAGACTTGTGGAGGTCCACAATTGTTTTTTCTTCTGGAGGTCTTGGCTGATTTCCCCTTGATGTCAGGCAAAGAGGCACTGAGCTTGAATTTAGGCCTTAAAATACATCCACAGGTACACCTCCAATTGACTCCAATTAGCCTATTAGAAGCTAATTGCCTAAAGGCTTGACATCATTCTCTGGAATTCTCCAAGCTGCTTAAAGGCACAGTTAACTTAGTGAATGTAAACTTCTGACCCACTGGAATTGTGATCTATTCAATTAAAATTGAACCAATCTGTCTGTAAAAAAAAAAAAAAAATTGTGAGTGATTGCCATTGTCCCATGTCTGCCAAACATGTTGAGTGGTCCAAACATCATCTGCAGCCTGAAACTGAACTTTTGGTTGGATTTTAGTATTGAATGCACATAGCTGCATAGAAAGCTATAGGATGCTCCCGTGTTCCCTATTTAGTAAATGACTTGACCTCCAGTGTGGTCTGTGTTCACTGGTCTCAGAAAAGTTGAAAATGCAATTTATTTCCATCCTAACTCCAAATAAAGCCTCTGAAAGCAAATGTTTTCAGCATTTGGATTAACCTATTTATTCTCAATGTGAAAATCACAGTAAATAGTAATGCACTTGCTAATGTTAATGAATAGAATCATATTGCACAGTGATGTAAAAATAAATATAAAAATATTTACATTAAAATGAAGCTAAAAATTATTAAGAGTTGAAAGTAATTTAAAATAACTAACCTGTTTGTTCTACTTCTGAGGAAATACGGGGCCAGATTCCACATATGTTGACATCATGTTTATCAGCTCACTGACGCAACAAAAATTAACAGATTTTTGAAAGCAGCATAACAAACTAAACTAGAGACGCTACACTTTGCAAACAAAAAGGTTTCAAAGAAAAAACTGAGAGACTTCTTACCAGAGACACTTTTGTTTGCTCTGTGTCAGTATGAGCACTTCAAGTAAATCGACGCCATGCGGTTGTGTCACGTGACTTGGTTCGGAATCATTTTAACCCTTTAATGACAGTCTAGAGTCTTGTGAATAGTATTCAGTCGGTTTAAATGTATTTAAATTTTGCGTTGGGTATAGCGAAGCCAAAATACAATGCCCAAGCATGTGGACGTGGTGTCGCACGAGGTTAAATGTTTATAAATTATCTCTAAAAATTCAATTTGTGTATAGAGCAAATGTAGAATCGTATAGACTGTTGCGCTCTATTGTTTTTATATACGTGCGCTTGACGGGCATCTTTGACTGTTGCGCCACGTTTTTAGATGCTGTGTCAGGTTAAAAAGAACATCGACTTTTAAAAATCGCGTCTTGAGACACCAGCGTTCTGTTCTATAAGTTCTAGCATTTTTTTAGTGCAGGAACGTGTTCGGTCAGAACAGCCCCTTGCTTTGTCACGTTCGATTGAACTACTCCTTTTAAAAACAAACAATGTAGCTTAATTCCCTTCTAACCTTAAGGAGCTGAAGTCGGTGCCAGTGTGTATGTGTTTGTCACAGCAGTGTGTTACCATGCTGAGAGGGATGCAGCAGGAAAGACTCACCTGTGGATTTTACATCCGCTCACTCTCTCACCCACATACACACATTTGGACCTGGGCCACCTGACCTGACAAGAGAGAGCAATAAAGAAGCCACCAACAGAGAGCACAGCTGACAGGAGCCGTTCTCAGGCCAAGGGTTTAGGGAGGAACAGATTACACCTGCACATGAGTCAGAGATGACCAAAGCCTTGCAGCTGCAAGGAATGATGAAGGAATAAAGTCAAGGGGGTGACATGGGGGTCTATGAATGCTCCATGTAAGGCTGAGGGTAAAAGGTCAGGGAAGCAATGCAAACCCTTAAACATATTGGAAGGTCATTGGGAATATGCACTTTCTATATGGGAGTTCTCTGCTGTTCTGTCTGACAGGTACTATAAATATATCCAGTCTTTTAACAATATTCAGAGAGGTTGGAGGCACTTTTTTTTTGCCAGTAAACAGGATATTCACAACTGTATTTTCTGCTTGGCTCTCAGAATGTTCTGTGCAGTAAACATAATTTATTACTTTTTAATTTACGCTGCTTAGTAAAGCATTAAGAGAGATTTCTGCACTATTATTTGAATGCGTTTTAGACACTGGATTTACCCGCTTGCTCTACCTGTCTAAGCAGTTAGTTCTTGGCCAGAATATGATATATATATATATATATATATATATATATATATATATATATATATATATATATATATATATATATATATATATATATATTATTTTTTTTACTTTTACACATCATATTCATATACAAACTAGGAATACAATCTGATTAAAGCATATTCATATTCTAACTATGTTATGAGTAGTCCTGCATGGAATCTGTATAATGGCCATAATTCTTAAACTTCCAAACTTTTTGCATGTTACAATTTTTTGTCTTAATGCTGTTAGCTACCAATAAGAATTTAGTACCCTCAGCTCCATTTAACACATTTTATTATACAGTATTTAAAGATGGAGTGTGTCATTTCTGTGACACTAGCATCATCAAACAGAATTGGAAAAATAAATGCTGTATTTAAACATTCCAGAAAACACAACCAACAGAAAGTCTTCTTCTGTTGGTTGTGTAAACAGATAGTCCTGCCCCAAAATTATGCCATTGGTCGAGCCAATGTTGCAGTGTCTGGCTGGATGGGCCATTCAAAACAACAGATGAATGTTATGATAGCAGCATTGAGACACAGTGTTGCACTTTTGGGTGAAATCAGCCTACCAAAAGGTTACTTCGCTGATTTATAGGTATATTAAGGGATTTAAATCATTTTTACATAGAAAAATAACACACATAAGCATTAAAACCATTCCACAGTTTTCCATAAATTATTTTGAGGCAAATTTCTATAATAATAACTGAAAATCTTTCTTTTTTTTGTAACTAAATAAAAATACTCTACCTTAACATGCTTTCAAAACCATGCAACCAGTTTATGGGACATGCATAGTTCAGAAGCATCCAGTAAGATAAATGATCTCACTATAAGTAATCGATTCATGCTGGAAATAGAAGAGAACATCACCTACTGAATCCAACCATCAGTTTCCGTTACATCCACAAAAGGCTAAAAACATGATTCAACAAAGCAGACTTTGACTGGAGGATGCTGCAATGAGTTATGTAACTGTTTGAGAAATATATTCTGTGTGTATGTCTTCTCTCAGCCTCCACCCACTTTTAACCAGAAAATAAGATATGAGAATGTAATGAAAGACAAATTGAGAAGGAAGAGAAGACGGTGAGAAAGAAACAACCCCCACGCTACATCAAAATCATGTTCACACTGCAGATGAGGGTGACTGAGGGGAAGTGTGATATAATTCAAACTCAGCCCTGTCAAAGACCTATGGGAAATGCAGTAAATTTAGCACAACATGGGACTCTAGCTTTGATGGAGGGAGACAGCGCATTAGTCCAGACTGAAATTGATCACTACATGCCGTAAAGGGGCTCCAGAAACTTTAGCGGGATTACATAAAAATGATCTGTGGCCAGCCTCTCATACCTCAATCCAGACATTAACATCATAAAAGAGGCCAAGAAAGAGCTCTCACCAGCATAAATGACCTACTACAAAATATTGAACATGACTCGCAGTGAGGTACTACCAACAATAATGGAAATAGTTTGATGATACCATCATTATCTGATTTATCATGGCCATGGAGACCCATTTATGTAATGAATAAATATCTGTATATTTAAGCAAAGCATTTAATACAACCCGAATTTCAGAAAAGTTGGGACCTTTTTTTTTTTTTTTTAAATTTGAATAAAATGAAAACAAAGACTTTCAAATCACATGAGCCAATATTTTATTCACAATAGAACATAGATAACAGAACAAATGTTTAAACGGATAAATTGTACACTTATCCACTAAATGAGCTCATTTCATATTTGATTCCTGCTACAGGTCTCAAAATAGTTGGGACGGAGGCATGTTTACCATGGTGTAACATCCCTTTTCAAAACAATTTGAAGACGTCTGGGCATCGAGGATATGAGTGTCTGGAGTTTTGGTGTTGGAATTTGGTCCCATTCTTGCCTCATATAGGTTTCCAGCTGCTGAAGAGTTTGTGGTCTTCTTTGACGTATTTTTCGTTTAATGATGCGCCAAATGTTCTCTATAGGTGAAAGATCTGAACTGCAGGCAGGCCAATTCAGCACCCGGACACTTCTACGATGAAGCCATGCTGTTGTAATAGCCGCAGTATGTGGTTTTGCATTGTCCTGCTGAAACACACAAGACCTTCCCTGAAATAGATGTCATCTGGAGGGGAGCATATGTTGCTCTAAAACCTTTATATACCTTTCAGCATTCATAGTGCCTTCCAAAACATGCAAGCTGCCCATACCGTATGCGCTTATGCACCCCCATACCATCAGAGATGCTGGCTTTTGAACTGAACGCGGATAACATGATGGAAGGTCTCCCTCCTCTTTTGCCCGGAGGACACTGCGTCTGTGATTTCCAACAAGAATGCCAAGTTTGGACTCGGACCATAGAACACTTTTCTTAGAAATAGGCCATTTTAAATGAACCTTGGCCCACATGACACAAGGGCGCTTCTGGACCATGTTCACATATGGCTTCCTTTTTGCATGATAGAGCTTTAGTTGGCATCTGCAGATGGCGCGGCGGATTGTGTTTACCGACAGTGGTTTCTGGAAGTATTCCTGGGCACATTTAGTAATGTCATTGACACAATCATGCCGATGAGTGATGCAGTATCGTCTAAGGGCCCAAAGACCATGGGCATCCAATAAAGGTCTTCGGCCTTGTGCCTTACGCACGGTGATTTCTCCAGTTTCTCTGAATCTTTTGAGGATGTTATGCACTGTAGATGATGAGATTCGTAAAGCCATTCCACAATCTTTTTACGCACTCTTTCACAGATTGGAGAGCCTCTGCCGCTCTAAGACATCCCTTTTATAGCTAATCATGTTACAGACCTGATATCAATTAACTTATAGTTGCTAGATGTTCTCCCAGCTGAATCAGCCATTTGTTGCCCTCGTGCCAACTTTTTTGAGACCTGTAGCAGGCATCAACTTTGAAATGAGCTCATTTAGTGGATAAAAGTGTACAATTTCTCAGTTTAAACATTTGTTCTGTTATCTATGTTCTATTAAAATATTGGCTCATGTGATTTGAAAGTCTTTTAGTTTTCATTTGATTGAAATTTAAAAAACATCCAAACTTTTCTGAAATTCGGGTTGTATAAAAAAATCTCAATAGCAATTTTTTGGAATAATCCACCTGTTCAAGGACAAGGTTGATCAGTTCTTGCAGGGATTAAACCCACAAACTTTGGATTCTCAGGCAAAAGACCTGGTTGGTCCCCCCTGGCTGCAGGAGCAATGACAATGAAAGCTTTTTTTTATGCATTTAAGTGTCTTTAAAACATACTATAATTTAGCAACATTTGAACTCGCAGCTTTTAATGAATAAACTCAACAAAAGCGCTATCTACTACACCAGAGAAGATGCTACAGTTTTTAACTTTTAAGTGATGTACTCTTAACTATACCCATCTCAAAACCAAGTTTTCAAGGTCCCCAATAGTGTACTGCACAGTACAGCTGCCATGAGTTCAATTCTTGTGCAGACTTTTTTTTTTTCTATTAAAGACTAACTATCAATCAATCATGCATTTTATATTTACTTGTAATCAGCAAGAACACTGGTAAGTTTACATACTCAAACTCTGAAATTCAATTCAATATATGATGCAATAATCCTACCACCTGACTTGTTAATATAAAATATTACTTGACATGGAAGTGCTGATAAAACTGCTTCATACAATGAACTGTATTTGAGGTCTTGCTTTTTATGTATATTTTTCTACTGCCTTCTCCCACACAGCCCATTCTGAAAAGATAAAAGACCATAACATCATTGGATTAGGAAAGGCCTCCAGGAAAACAATTGAAATATAACCCATATTATTATACACCTCAGATTGTGCATGCTTTGCTCAATCTCTGACTGTAAACTGCAGTGTACAGTGTTGAGTTGAGCTCAGTTTAAGATTGTCATTTGGATGTGACAGTGTGCTCTCTGCTCGAATCAGCCAACTGCCAACAGGAAGTGTCAGGAACAGACGGAGCGTGACCACTGCTGCGTCAGCAATGCCAGCCATTAGAGTGCCCTCTGCCCCATCTCCTTCTCAATCTCTCTCCACATTTCTCTCACATTGATAATTGCTCCTTTAACTTTTTGCATTGCATTTGAACTTTTAAAAAAAAGCATTTTTTCAAACATTTTGCAAGATGTTTACATTTAATCCAAAACCTCAGGTACACCAAATTTAATATCATAAGAAACCAGTGAAAAAGACCAACATCAACAATCACATTGAACAGGGTTTTCAAAATTACATTTTAAATCACAATTTAAGAAAGACAGTGGAAGAAATTAAGTAATAATTCACTTAAAAATGTGCATTCTGTCATTTACTCACCACCACATCATTCTGAGTGAATTAATAAAGTGATTAATAGTGACAGAATTTCCATATTTTTTCATTAATTTACCTTACAAGCACCATAAACACAATAACACTCATTTAGAAAGTAGAAATGACTGATTTCATTTTTTGTGTTTTTCCCATAAGTCTTACTAAAAAACTTGCCTGCCCACCTCCTGTGTTAAATCCTGGACTTAAGACTGTTTTTAGTGCACCTGTTCCGACAATTTAAATTCACACACGTGTACCTCAAAGACCAGGTTTAATTGGGAAGCCTTTTTAAAGCCAGTCAGTCTGCTTCTGACAAATCCCTGATCAAACCTGAGTGTTGTACAAAACTGTAAAAAAAGAAAAAAGAAGGCACATCACCAAAGATGTGATTGTTTCGGATATATTTTTAGAGATATTAAGGCATCAGTTGGAATGGATGGGCTCAGAGGGAAACCAACAAAAGGTTGCTTATAATCTCTTAAAAAAAAAAAGAAAAAAAAAAAGATATGAATATGCCAGAACGTGTTTTGTTAATGTGGGTCATGGAGTACTTGCATTCTATTATGATGGCAAGAGACAAAGAGAGAGAGAGATTGTCCTAGAAAAGCAAAGATTTTGCAAGGCAACATTATGACACACCCATAAGGCAGGTAATTTTCAAAAGCTCATAACCAAATGTTTCGACTGAATTCGATAGAAAACGTTGTTCTTCGTGTGCATGAATATTAAACTTAAGTGCATTAAAATAATTAAAAAATGCTTCCAGGATTGTACATACACATATAGAACAATTAAAACAATAAAAAGTCCTAGATCCCTCCTCCCTCAACTTTCTGTAGAACGTAAAGGATTCCGATGCTGTCGATGGTGATAAACGTGGTGAAGTCAGGTGACACGTGGATCTTCTGCAGACTGGCTCCCATTGTGTAGAACGTCTGCAGAGCCTCTCCAGTCTCCACGCTCCACCACTGCAATAACAAAAAATACATTTAACAAGCAGAATGAAACCGTAATAATACCAACTTTGGCCTTTACCAAATTTAACATTTCAATATATTTTATATACATTTTTTTCTGTGAAATTTTCCATGAACCCGCTTGAGGCCCCCAGTTTGAATACCCCTATACGTATTTGTAAAGGAAACTCTTCTTTCCTAAAATATACTATTCTAAATTACAAGTCATCTGGGTAAGACCATAAATGGAAATAGAAATGGTAAAACATGATATAACCCTATACAGACAGTGGGGTGAGTCCCGTTAAATCTTGTAGAAAGTATGTTAACAGACATGCAAAATAAGTCTGAATACTGGAGGCGTAAAGTGGCTTAGTAACTTAAGCACGCTGAGAAAATAAGGCCACCACACAGCTACCAGCCAAACCATCAGCGACAACAACAGATGCCTGGAACCACTGTGCCTGTTTTTACAGCCTCCACATGCAGACACACAAACACAGCCCCCAACAGACTCATTAATCATGCAACCCTTTGAGTGAACTAATGGCTCTCATTTGCATTTATCTGTGGCTGACTCGCCACAACTTAAAAGGGAATGACAATTCTGTCGTAATTTACTCACCTTCAAAAAGTCTGTTGCCCTGTGTACCAAATCTCCAAATATAGAACAGCCAGAAAGGGACACAATCGCTGTGTGCAGTTACAGCATATTGCTTGTCCAAAAAAAAAAAAATTCCATCCCTGATGCCCTAGCGTCTCAGTTAAAATAGACTTTGCTGTGCCTCTACAGTCTGAAAAAGGTGATGGGGTCAGCACAAAAGGGCAAGAGTTACCTCTGGGCTACACATATACAAAGTTAGGCTGAAAACTCCATCACAAAAGAGACATCCATTCGTGCCCACACAGATGGTGATGGAGTCATTATTTGCGGAGATCATATTTTTGTAACACCCATTTCCTGTTCTCTCAACAACAACACTGGAAATTTACCAAAATATTGAGAATAGGTGATGTGTGTATTTTTTTCAATGTTATCATACTTGCTTATATCCCAGCTTACTGTGGACAGACCAAACATACTGTTCTACACTTTTAAGCTGATTATGGTTTTTCAAAATCACTAAACCAAGACACAATTTTTTGAATAACTACTAGAGCTTTTAAGCTACATCCACCAAACTCGGCACAGACTTTTAGACTGTTCTGAATCGGGTTGCTGTATCTTTTCTAACACCATCTACAGCAAACGAATCGGTTGCCGTGACATGCTGCAATGGCATGAGGTGGTCTACACTAGAACCATTGAAACAAACAAACAAACAAACAAACAAACAAACAAACAAACATACATTCTAAAATGACGTGCAGAAAGCACAGACTGATCAGCTGTAAGCTCGAGTAGACTTTAGCAATGGATATCCTACTTTATTTCAACTGGTATAAACATTACCTTAATACACAATTATTATTGTAATGCTATTGCTACCAAAACTACATATGAATGTGGTCATAAACAAAAGAGGATTTTAATTAGTAGGACAGAGGCAAAAAACACCACATGCTGGCTTTAATGTAACAGGCAGAAGATATTTAAATACAGTATGTAACTAATACAATTTATGGCAGCAATAGAACAGGACATAAGTCTACTGTCGGTGTGGCATGATGGGCAATGGAAGCTTCTAATGTATCATGTATAATGAGTAGAGAGTGATAATGTATAAATAACTTAAAATATATTTCGTCTACACTCTCTGAGCACTTCAATAGGAACACCTGAACACCTACTTATTCATGCGATTATCTAATCAGCCAATGGTGTGGCAGCAGTACAATACATGATATCAAGCAGATACAGGTCAGGAGCTTCAGATAATGTTCACATCCACCTTAAGAATGGGGGAAAAATGTGATCTCAGTGATTTGGACCCTGGAATGATTGTTGGTGATAGATGGGCTGGTTTGAGTATTTATGCAACTGCTGATCTCCTTGTATATTCAGAAACAACAGTGTTTAGCGTTTACTGCCACTCACTGGAAGTTTTTTGTTTCTGGCACCATTCTGAGGATGAAAACTCCTTGTTGATGAGAGAGATCAACGGAGAATGGCCAGACTGGTTTGCGCTGACAGAAAGGCTTTAGTAACTCAGATAACCACTCTGTACAATTGTAGTGAGCTGAATAACATCTGATCACATCTGATATGATATAGTGTATATAGTACAGCATGTTGAACCTTAAGGTGGATGGGCTACAACAGCAGATGACCACATCAGGCACTTTATTAGGACCAGTGTGTTCATAATAAAGTGCTCAGTGTGGGTGACAGAAACTTTAAGGCTTTTCACACTTGTAATCGTTAACCCTGGGTAAAACGGAATCCTGGGTTATCCGGTTTCATGTTTCACACTGTTCATACTTTACACTGGGTTAATAACTAATCCTGGGATTTCACGTTCCAAGGTTTTATACTGTACATTCGTAAACCCCGAGTTAATGCTCTTATTTATCTGTGGAAATGTTGCCAAGCAAATAAGCTCTATTTGTCTCTCGTCTTCTGATATGTCACGAAAAGACGGAATACTCTTCATGACGCCAGATATAGCGTTTGCCATCTCGGTTCGACATTTCTGGTTTCCCTCATACGGAGAATATAAACACCACATAAAAGTTAAGGAAAGTTACAGCAACTGTACAAAGTGCATGAATATTAGTACCGAGGCATTATATGATTGGTTATGTGTTGCTAAACAACTTTCTGAAACATTCCAACGCAACTGAATGCCTTTAGCATAGGAAATGTGGTGCTAACCCTGCTCCGGAGCTGGGTTTCATAACCCTGGGTTAAAAGCGGTGCTAAATCCCTCTCAAAATTACAAGTGTGAAACATTGCTTTACTTGGGGTTAAATGCGGGGATTTAAAAGACATTAACCTAGGGTTAAGCGCGGTGTGAAAAGACTCTTTGGGCCTCTAGTGATCAGAAAGTGTATATAGTATCAAATGAAAGCACAGGCTGCATACAAACTGATGTTTTAAAACAAGTTCTCATAGGTGACTTATTTAAATTCTTGAAACAGAAATGAATGGAATTCAAATGAAAAAACAAAACAAAAACTCTACTGCATATCAGGTCTGAATCTTCAGTGCCAGACACCCTGCCATCATCAGCATAAATCTACAGACTAAATAAGGCAGCAGATGGAGAAGCTCTTTTCTGTCCAATCAACACTTTTAAAAACTATAAACTTCACAATCTGGGGACATAAGAATCATAGGAGCATCTAGTATGCGTGAAGCATATAAATACATGTAAACTCAGGGCTTACATGCCCATGAAATTCAAGAGAACAGGCAAAGATTATGCAACCCGGTGGAAAATGTCACTACGAAAGAAGCAAGACCTATTTAAATTATTGACTAACCCAAGGCCACATCTCACTTTCTTCCCACTTGTTTTTTTTTCTCTTCCCTCGGTCTCTCTTCGTGTCTTTTATTCTACAAGCGGCACTCTCTGTTATTTCTGAGACAGTGTTGAGCGTAGTACAGTCTGGAGAGACGTAACGACAGACCTGACCTTGTTCTAGTCTATCTATTCTTCTAATCATCTCCAAATGCATGATTGCGCATCATAATGCAAGACAGCAGAGAAAGACATCAAGAATCAGTAATGAAGGCCAAAGTTCCTCCGAATGTCCTTTGGTTGACCGACAGCATAATTATATTGGCGTCGTCAGTATAAATCGAACAGGCCCTGTCTAACCGTTCATTTAAAATATAAGAGAAAGGCAGAAAAGGCAGACTATTTGGTTGAGAAGACATCTAGAAAGATCTCCAAGGGAGGGAACCAGACTTGTCATGACCCAAGAGTCTCAAACAAGAGAATAAATGGTAAAACGGTAAATGGTCTGCACTTATATAGCGCCTTTTTAAACTTAGCGGTATTCGAAGTGCTTTACACTGCGTCTCATTCACCCATTCACACACCAATGACGGCAGAGCTGCCATGCAAGGTGCTAGCCTGCCATTAGGAGCAACTTGGGGTTCAGTGTCTTGCCCAAGGACACTTTGATGTGGAGTCATGAGGGACGGGAATTGAACCGCCAACCCTGCGATTAGTGGACAACCCGCTCTACCACCTGAGCCACAGCCGCCCACAAATGAGGGTGTAGAGGGGAGAATGTTCAGGTATAAGATGAAAAACAAATCTTCCCGGGTGGAAGAATGTGTTGAATGAATGATAACAGTGAAAAATAGAGCTCTGTTTTTGCACACAGAGGGGGAATTTTATCTCTGAAGGCAGGGAAACTTGAAAATCTCCCACAGAGATGTGACATTTTCACACATAAAAGCAGAAAGGGGTCAGAGGGTCAGAAAGTCGAGGTCCCTGTCATTCTCTGACCCTGAAGGAGCTGTAGATTTGAGTGATGTGCCCAAGGGAACAGAGGAAAATGACTTTGATTTCATGTTGACTTTAAAGGGTTTAATAAATTAGTTTTCTTCTGAAATGGTGCCCCAGCAAAAGCTAGCTTAGACTATGAACACTGTGAGTTTAGTAAAAATGCAGAACTGAGGCACAATACATCAACCCCTAAGCAGATAAGAAAATAATTGAAATGAAGAATCTCCCTTGTAATTATAGGCTAAATTATTTATTTGAGACTCCAAAGGCTGAAATATTGATGTACAGACAACTATTTTTCTTTATTTCTACAATCTCTTTATTCCATTTGTCTTCACCTTTTCCATCTTTCTCTTCCTCTACTCATTGTCTGTGGTCTGTTTTCCCTTCTCTCTACAGAAAAATCCTCTACTGGTCAAAGTGTGTGTGTATGTGTTGTGTGAAATGGTGTGTATACTGCGCCGTCAACCCTCCATAGGATCTTTCCAGTGTAAACACACACCGACAGGTTATCTTCCAGGGTCATGACAAAACCACTGGGCCATAGCCCCAGTATGTATGTGTATGCTTGTGTCCGTAGATCACAATCCACATCACTATCAAACAGCTAAAGCCACAGTACTGTCATTATGGGCATTACAATTTTTTGGGCTTTGAAATCTTTGAATCTCTCGCTCTCTATTCCGCTGTAAATCTCTGCTGGGTTTACACATGGTGTTCTCTGTCTTGACTGCGCTCAGGTTTCAAAGAGTGTGTTTATGAGGTGCCGTACATGCAGATTTGTTAAAGGTACAACTGATCTCAAGGTATTCTCAATGGCTAAAGTCTGACAACACATTTTACACAGATGTGAGTTAGGCGGTGCATGCAGAGACAGGCATAAAAGATTTTAATAGTGAAGGATAGTTCATTCAAAAATGAAAATTTGTCATCAATTGTTTACGGTCATGTCACTTTATAACTAAAATTTCAGTCAGTTTCTCACACAAATCTTTTGTATGGCTTCAGAACACTTGGAATATAGTGCACAAGTTGTATGGAGAACTTTTATTTTGCTATTTTGGAGCTTGAAAGACACCGATCACAATCAACTTTTGTACTGTGAAGAGCAGCTTGGATATTCTGCAAAATATCAGCAGGCCGCTGATAAGGGGTACAACTGGACCTCTTGTTCTTGGTTTGAGGAGGTCTGCAATTTGGGGGGGGGGGTTTGTTCACAGAAATGCCATTCCATACTGCAGAGTGCATCTAAATGCGTTCAGCAGGAGACACAGATAGAAACACGGAGACAGTGCGCAATCACAAAATACATCTGGGTATTGCATGTTGATCGGATAACTGTCCGCAACACCCTCCCAACCAACCCCTAAGAGTTCCTACCTGCAGCCCTGAATATCGGTAACAATGTCCCACCATTCAGAGCCAATCGCCTTTTTAGTAGAGGACTTTTTTTACTTCGTTTTGAAGTTGTTTTAAGAGTAGTAGCTTGACCAGCCTGAAAAATTAAACTTTTTAGCATTATAATTTGATCCAAGTAAGCTAAATTTATGATGCCACTGTTGTAAGATTGCATTGGTAATTTGATATATTGTGTTGAAATGCAAGCTTAAACAATTTTGAAGGTTTTGGTCTTCCCGCATTCAAATAGATATGAATTACTTGCATTCCAATAAAAAATTGTTAGCCAGAAGATTTGCCAAGATGGCCGCACTTTGTAAATATCTCATTTTGTGTTCCACAAAATAATCAAACATGATTTTCACAACATGAGGATGAGTAAATGACAGAATGTTGATTTTTAGGTGAACTATTCCATTAATAGTTGCATATATTCCACAACAACGATCAATTCTTTCCAAATATCTCCCTCAAGTTTCTGTTTTTTTCTCTTTTAATCACTCTTTGTCTTGAGACTGTGCTAAAACACCATTATGGCAGTGGGAGATGAACTTTCCCTGGTGGAATTACTTTTGAACTCACACACTAGACCCACAAGCACGACCAAATCCCCTCTACTGAGACCCATGGTCCCAAGAGTAGGTACATCTATAAAACATAATCAAACAGCTTATTTTCACACTGTTATCTGACAGATAACAGTGGAAAATAGAGTATCTCATTTGCAGCTGAAAGTTGTTGTGGGACTCGGAGCAATAAAGTGTTATGATATAAGCATTGTGTTTGGTTGAGGTGAAGGTCTGGATGCCCTGCAGCTGATGTGTGTAAATTACTACGAGTATCCAAACCACAGCATAACCCTCCAGAGGACAGACAAAGCTGTGTGGTAAAGAGAGTGAGACAGTATGATATACTGCAGTCGCGCCTGTTCTCCAGTAAAGGTGTAATATCCTGGCTGACCTCCTCATCCATTTCTCTTCTCCTCTAGGAAATATTTCTGTCTCGTGCAGAAGAATACTGTCACTCACACACACAAATACAGCAACAATAACCATTTGTCTTTTGTTAGTGAAAGCTAAACGACACAGGGATGGAGACAAAAGCTGGTATAAATCACTCACCAAAAACATTTACCTCACAGAGTGAACGACAAACCGCGTTTTGGAGTGCTGAACACGTACACACATGAACGCTCTCAAACTCCCATATGGCAAAATAAATAAATAAATGTAATATCTATATGTAGAAACAATATGGTACGCTATAGCTATATATATATATATATATATATATATATATATATATATATATATATATATATATATATATATATATTTGACCCTCTTTAAATGAAAGGTTCAAACCTTTTTGAATGACAATTATAACCGGGAGTTTTATGGAGCAAATGAAGTCTAGCAACAGTCCCTCTAAATTGTGAAATGTAGCAATATTTAGTATTTTTATTTAATCTATGGACTTTTTACCAATTTTTATTGATACAATAATAAACTGGACAAGAAATAATGGATAGAACAGGGCAGAATGGGATTAGAAAATGTTGCGAGTGTCTGAGACGGGTTGTGCTCATGACATATAATGCTGATGCATCATGGGTGACTAGTGTACGAGTACCGGATCATGAGGACCTTTCCCAGTCACATTCCCACTTTTCTCCCCTATCATTTCATGTCACCTCTCCACTGTCCTCTTGCTAATAAAGCCAGAAAAGTCAAAAAAAAAAAAAAAAAAAAGGAAAAATGTTGCAAGCCATAAAGAAACTTGCACCACTCACATTAGCACTGTGCTGGGCCATGGCTTCGATGTAATAATACATAGCTTTTTTGCTATTCTTTTCTCAAGATATTGCATTGATACTTTAGACCCTAATATAATTTTTATGTATGCATGTCAATTATTCCACCAGCTGATAAAAAAAACAAAAACAAAAAAAAAAACAATTGCCATAACTTTCTAGCATGACTGTTTTTGACCAGACTGAACACAAAAGGTGAAAGTTTAAAGCATGTCACAATCTCTGCAATAACATTCTTTAATGACTCACTTTAAAAAAGTCTTCTGACGTCAGACGATTAATTTGTATGATGAATAGACCGAAATTTAAGTTGTTATTCAATCTCAAATCACATAATTGTAAACTCGTGTAAACAGAGCACAAATCCAATATAGCAACACATCAGTATAATCAAACCCCACTAGTTGTCAAGTCATGATGTTTGGTCTCAAGAAGGTGTGCTTTTTTTTGTAATTTTTACATATTTCAAACAAACAACACATACAACTTCAAATATATAAATCAAATGATAAAATAGGGACGAACTATGATTTCCTTTTAAGGCTTTAAAAATTTGTGGATGACATGAAAAATAATGTTTTAAATATACAAATATTTCTAATGTGTCTTTTTTTGGTCAACTTTAGTTTTGGTCAATTTAGCATTTACACACCCACACATCAAATGTATATTATATTATGCAATAGTAAAATATTTATTTCCTAATTTCTTCACTTTCACATGTTATTTTAATGCTCTGAATAAACCCATGAGCCCTTATTTGTCATGAAGCAAAACCTTTGAGATTTCTTTTCATCATTTTATCACTCCACAGAAATAGAGTAAGCGTGTGTCTCCTATTTGTCACTGCGTGTCATTAACACAGCGTGTACGAACCAGGAACATTTGTCATTACACGATCGTTTGAAGTGAAACCATTCACGTGAGCGTTCACAATCAAGGCTTATACTTTTTCAATTATATATGAAAATGAGTTATATGACTTTTATGCGAGTTTCTGCTGACAGCGCACATCAGAGCGTTCCACGTACTCTTCCAGACAGGAGCTGATTGACCTCCACGGGTGTCTCAGTGACGCTTGGACTTGTAATTCAACTGATTAGATCACTAACTGGGGGCAGATCAAATAACTGCAATCAGAGAGTTATTTAATAATCGCGACAGGTCTATTTGATGGTATTGATGTGTCGCCATATTTGATTTGAGCTTTGTATAGAGGAGTTGAACGATGATTTTATTTAATTTGAGAGGGAGTAATTACACAAATTATGGTCTGTTCATCAAATAAAGTGATTGTATGCCTTCAGAAGACTAGGAATATGGCATATTAATCACATGGACTACTTATGACACTTTGGGGTGTTTTTAAGCTTTAAAGTGAGTCACAATCAACTACTATTATATGGAAATCAGCGATATTCTTTGAATTTTCCTCTTGTGTTCCTCAGAAAAAAAAAAGTCCAAAGGGTTAGAATGACATGAGGGTGAATAAATGATTACAAAAATGTCATTTTGGGGGGGATTATTCCTTTAATGAAAAAGCAGGTTGTCTAACTCTGAAATAAGAGCCTATGAGATACCATTCCAGCAAACGCTAGCCATTTAGCTTTTGATTATAAACGGATTCCAGATTCACTCTCTCTATTACATATTTTGCTCAGTTTCAGTTGCGATCTAATTAGGGTATTATAATAGACCACTTTAGATTGGATCTTTACATGTATCACAATTAATGCTGTCAAAATTAATTATAAAATGTTAAAGTTTGCGATTAACGCGTTTACCATTAATACAGCATAACCCAGCAAAAACACTTGTTTGAACAGCGGAAACTTTGTGATGTCTCCGCCTGGAGTCATTACACGCACAAGATGAAACTTGTGACAAAAATGAAGCCTTAACTATCACCAAAACGAATTAGATGTTTTGTCTGCAAACGCTTTTAATGTGGAATGTTATAAACTTTACTAATCAAAATCTGTACCGTATTGCAAGTCATTTACAATACCAAGCCTTTCTGTTTTGGCCATATCAAATGACACAACATAGACAGCAAATGTTGCAATATCCCTAGGGATACATTACAGGAAACAATTCAGTCACAACACACCATTCCAATGAAAAACTGACTTAGTTTCACACAATATCCGCTCTGATGTATAACTGGATCCTCTGGGGGCTGTAAATTCACAAATCACAACAGAACAGTGTTCCTCTAGCCGTAGGCACAGCGTGATGTGTTTTGTGTCTCGCGCACCTCCTTTCTTTGTATGCTTACAACAGATTTAGAGCAGGTTTGGTTCAGTGTGATGAAGATCAACGGCTGGGATTAATTTATCATCTGATATAACAGACAGCGGGATCCTAAAAGAGGACAGCTAGTGATCAATCAGAGCTTATTATCAGGTCTCCAATGCAGCAGCTTCACAGGTTAGCAGGAAGCCTGACACAGACACATTTGATATACTGACGGATTGATGCATGATGAAACATCATTAGACATGTGACACTTACATAATGTACAGACAGCTCTGAGTAAATTAATAAAGATATTCCAATGAATGATGGATAATGCGTGACATTGTTGATGAAAGTTAGTCTCCCTCCATTTCTGACCTGATAAAGTGTCTCTGTCATTTGAGTGATTGGGCAAATATCTGCCTTATCATAAATAATGTGTATGTGTACCTTGATGTATCCTCCTGTAGAAACAAGTACTCTATTATCCGGGGAGAAGTGAAGATCGGTCACCCAGCCTCCGTGGAAAGAATCCATGGAGTCTTTAGTGTCCCGGGAACAGGTCTTCAGGAGAGCACCATCCAACATGCTCCACAGCTTAGACACAAATAACACAACATCACTTTAGTGATGCATAAAAAGAGCAAGGCATTATCAACACAATTACAATCACACCGAACAATACAAAGTAGATTCAAAACAGCATTAAAGGGGTCATTTCATGTGGAATCAAAAACGCTTTATGTACAATGGACAAGGTATGGTAACTTTCAAAACAAAAAGTCCTCTCAAGAGCAAAAATATGATTAAACTAAAATTGATCAAACTGTCTCACTTTATATCAGGTGTATTTCACTACAATATACTAACATTTAAATAAATATGTGGTGAGCAGGGTGGGGCCAAGTGGCGTCTGGGCAGAGCGAGGCCAGAAAGATAAGTGGGGAATGAGTTCCACCTGTGTGCCACACCATTCTCGTGATCCAGTAAGGGGCAGTGGGAGTATTTAAGGAGATGAGACAGGAGCAGACGGGGAGAGAGAGAGAGACGCATAAGTGATGTGTATGTGTCTTACTTTGTCTCGAGCGCGTCTGCTGAAAAGCAGCACGTGTGGGGAATTATTTGGCTGAAAAACCTTATTGTGGGACACTAAAAAGTGTATGTGCAATAAATGTCTGCGTGTGGTGTCAAGCCCACCACAGCTTCCTCCTTTGCCATCCTTTATCTGTTACAACATACAATAAAATGTACTTGTTTTTGCAAAATTCTCAGAAGATTCACATTTGCTGCTATGGAGATTGACTTGGGTTTAGGGTAAATGTTGGGGTAGGGTTAAGATTAGCAGCGTACCTACAGATGTAATTAAATGCAGGTACTTTTTTTCCCTCCTCTTTTCTCCACTATTTGTAATGGCCAATTTCCAATGCACTCCAAGTCCTCGTGGTGGCGTATTGACTCACCTCAATCGGGGTGGTGGAGGACGAATCTCAGTTTCCTCCACGTCTGAGACAGTCAATCCGCGCATCTGATCATGTGGCTTGTTGAGCGCATGTGGAGGCTCACACTATTCTCCACGGCATCCATGCACAACTCACCATGCGGCCCACCAAGAGCGAGAACCACATTATAGCGACCACGAGGAGATTACCTCATGTGACACTACCCTCCCTAGCAAACGGGCCAATTTGGTTGCTTAGGAGACCTTGCTGGAGTCAATCAGCACGCCCTGGATTCGAACTTGCGACTCCAGGGGAGGTAGTCAGCGTCAATACTCGCTGAGCTATCCAGGCCCCCAAATAAATGCAGGTACTTTAAATATAAGCATAATGCAACAACACATATGTACATAATAAGTACATTGTATCAAATGCTTAAGTGCATAGTTAAAAACACCTAATATAAAGTGGGTCCGATTAAACTAAGCTACATACATGACTATTTCCAAACTAGTCTGACATCAGACAGATAAATACAGTGCATATTACATAATCGTCCATGTTTAAACATCATTTCACACATGAAGAGGCCGTTTCTTTAAGGCACAGCAGCAAAAAGTGTCCTTTTAATTATACAAGGCTCAGAGAGAGGGTGGAAAACAGTTGTTTTGGTTAAAAAAAATGCCTGATGAATAACATACCCCCCAGATGAATTATATCAAAAATGTATTGCGAGAAAGTAAAAAATGTGATTGACAAATGTAAATATATGAATCTGTTGATTTAGAGGTAGTAAAGCCTGATTAATATCTTACACACTGAAGTCTGCATATTGCAATTCCTGTTTATCTATCGTGGTAAACAGAGTTAAATAATAAAGGACTGAGCTTTAAACAGCACCACAGTCCATGAATTATAACAGCTCCTTTCTCTAGCTTTTTGTGGCTTTCTCTCGCTTCCACTATTTCCCTCTTTCTCTCTCTCTGAGCAGCATCTTTAATTGATGAGGTAGCTCTTTCTTCTTTACACTTCTGAGCAGTGGGCCTGTCTTGCAGCAGGAGATGCTCAGGGAGAGACAGTTTGGCAGAGACGACAGGTGCGTTTTCCTCGAGAGGAAGGAGAAGATACAGCATGAAGATGAATGCAGAGATTTGGGGATTATGATATTGAAGAAGTAAATCTTCCTCTGTCTGTTCCTTTATTCTATTCTTTGCTTAACTTTAACAGCTCTATTTGTTTTCCATGTTGCCTCTGCTGCCTGTCATTTTGTTGTGTTGTCTTTTGATTTGTGCGTTTAACGAGCGTTCAGTTTTTGCCATACTTGTGCATTTGGAAGAAATTGCAGTAAGGAGGTGTTCACACAGAGCATTGTTTTTAAATGTAAATATGCACTAGAAGGACATCTTTGGCCATGCTTCTTTTTCTTAGCATCTCTTGCATGTACATTTTTAAGATGCAGTGTCAAGTTAAAAATAAATTCAACTTTTCAATGGAATGTGATGTAATTTACTTATTTTTTAAAGAAAGTAAATCTAAAGTGTTAACAAGCAAATTTAGCTTTATGTTGGGAGTCCATGTGTTGGCTAAAAATCCTTATCAATTTAATGGGCCATTCAATTCCTGTAAAGCCTGGTGGCGCTGTTTACCCTGATTTCTCCGTTGTCATCACCCGTTGCAAGCCGCTTGCTGTCCCACGAAAAACGGCAGCTACGAACGCAGTCTCTGTGTCCCTCCAACAAAAACAGCATTTCCCATGAGGCAGTGCTCCACACCTGAGGAGACAAAAAGAGCAGTTAATCACCATTTTACTGCAGAAACTGAACAAAAGCAAATGGCAGATGGGGGGAGTGTTCCAGTTTGGTGCTATTCTCTAATGTAAGGCCATCACTGTTGAACAAGTTTGTCCCATTCAGTTTATAACTAAGATTTATCTTCCATTTCTAATTTTAGTCAAAAGTCAGGCATTAATTGAAGAAGGTCCATTATTTCTTTAATCAGCTCTCAAATTTCACTTTGCTGTATGCTTTCTCTCCCTCGCTATGGTGTTCTGGCAGACTTGAACATGGTGTCTCATTAGAAAGCTCTTCTGGTTGAGGCGACATCATACGGAGTGAGAGATCTTCATATCATTATGCTCTCAGATGAGCAGGCTTGACTTTGACCTCTGATGCATACCACATAGTGTGTGCGTGCGTGTGTGTGTAAGGCCAGAACAAAGGATCGCCAAGTTAATTAGGCAGTATTTGGCTGCATATGACATCATTGAGCTCAGTAAAGACACTCCAGATAGTCAAATTGTACATACCATGAAGACTACCAATGCACACTTATAACGCCTGTGCAAATCTGCATATTTTGTTAATCCACTAGTTGGTGGGTTGTCTAAATCACAAGGAACCCCTGTGTATTTAGGCTGTTTTGGGGTTCATTTGACCCCAATTGGACATGGTTCTTAGGGTGCGTTTACATAAGATGCATTCATGCGTTTAAAAAGAGCGTATCGGAGCGCAACAGAAACATTTCGAGGCACATTTTCAAAAGTAATACTATTTATGAATTGAATGTTTTAAAAAAAATGCTCATGTTAGAAAGCTAAAAAAAAAACATGATATGCAATTCAATGGGTGTAGTGGTGGTGCTTTCAAGGGGGTAAATATTACAAAAATTAAAACGAAAAAAAAAAATTGTACATAAAAATAAGGGTAAACTAGTCGACCTCACTGATCAGTTGTTGGTTGACTAGTTGACTAATAGACAATCAAGACCCGTCCCTAATCTTTATGCACACACACACACACACACACACAGACTCACGCCTAGAGTAAAAACAAACTATTGGTGTAACGGGAACAGGTGTTATCGCAGCTAGAGCCCAGATCTAATATGTTCTCTTTTCCCATCCACCTTTCCCTTCAATATCCTGCTTTTGGTAGAATGTCCTTTCATTTGACATTGATCTGATATAGCTATCGGTTTCATCGCTTTCTCTTTATCTGACCTTGGCAGTCAAATCGGCTGAGGAGGTGGCAAAGAGCCGTCCATCAGAAGACATGTCACATGACAAGACAGCTCCTTTATGACACACCAGGTCCTGCAGCCTCTGTCCACTGTTTAGATCCCAAACCTGCAATGGACAAAAACCCAAACCACCTTATTTTTTCTAAACAAGTCGTGACATAATGTGAAGCAATATCACAAATGTCTATTGCCAAAAAAAGCGCACAACTGATTAACTACATACATCACCTAATGATAATTGTTAATGCAGTGATTTCTGTGACAATTTGGGCTTGATAGAAGAGCTACTGTAAATGAGCTTTGTACATCATCCATCTAATTATAAAATGCACATTTTATCTTCATTCAAATGCAACTGCAAGAAAGTAAATCATAGAGGTTGTCTTTACCTTAACAGTGCCGTCAAACGACCATGAAAGTACACAAGGAGAAGAAGCGTTCAACAGGTGGAACTTCCTGACTGGTTCCTTATGACCTTCCAGCACCAGACACTCACCCGTCCTCCATTTCCACACCTACAGGAGACAGAGAGCATTCTACCTCCATCTACTAAAATGTTATGAAAATGCATTGTGCCAGTACATCGTTTAAATTATCCAAATGCACAGGTACCTAAATCTTATAAGAGGTCTACAGACAAAGGCATTCATGGATGTTTGTTTGTGATTTGAAATGCCAGCTTCCATGGCTATTTACATGGCAAAAACTAGGTTGAAATTTAATTAAAGGGATAGTTCAACCAAAAATGAAAATGATCTCATCATTTACTCACCCTCATGGCATCACATATATGACTTTCTTTCTTCTGCAGAACCCAAACAAATACTTTTTTTTAGAAGAATGCAAGTGAATGGTGACCAGACCTTTGAAGCTCCAAAAATCACAAAGGCAGCATAAAAGTAATCCATACTCCAGTGGTTTAAGCCATGTCTTCTGAAGCAATCACTTTTGGTGAGAAACAGATCAATATTAAAGTCCTTTTTTTACAATAAATCTCCTCTTTGCCTTTCAGAATGTGAATGTGAAAGTGAAAGTGTAGATTTATAGTAAAAAAAGGACATAAATATTGATATGTTTCTCTCCCACATCAATTATTTGTTTTTATAGACATAAATTTAACCACTTGACACATATGGATTACTTTTATGCTGCATTTACATGCTTTTGGAGCTTGAAAGGTGTGGTTACCGTTCACTTGCATTGTATGAACCTACAGAGCTGAAATATTTGGGTACTGTAGAAGAACAAAAGTGTAACACCAGGGATGGCATGAGGGTGAGCAAATGATGAGAGAATTTTCCTTTTTGGGTGAACTATCCCTTTAATTATCCCTATACCACTTCTTTAAAATCTATTTTTGCTAAATTCCCTAAAACTAAAATGGTCTGACTTAATAAATCTATTAAAAAAAAATGTCACCTTCATGAATATTACAACCCTTTATTTTAGTTTTGGATGCACTTGGAATGCCTTTGTAAGTTTTTAATTTGAATGTGCATGCAGCTGTTCATAACCATCAATTACTAAACTAATGACAAGCTCCTGTAGTTCAGCGTGAGAAAACAATGACAAAACAAATCAATGACCTCAAACTTCCCATTAGATAACTAAATTCTCATTGATTACTAAATTGGATCTGCAAATCACTTGAGAACAGGGACTAAATGCTCCACAGAGCCAGCAAAAACAATGCAAATTAAAAGGGTATAAAAGTAAAAAATACTAATAATGGTATAAAATAACTAGGTGTGATGGGAGAACTTTAGGCATCATGTTATTTTACTGCCCTCCACAAAAAGTGAGATGCTGGGCAACAAGTCGTGTTGGAGTGATCGTATTTACAAGTCGAGCACTCGAAAGATACCACAAAATCATAATTACCGGTGGATTTTCTTTAAGGCCGACCTGCCTAGTTGTCTGACTAGGACACAATGAATAGTTTAAAATCGCTTCTAATTATAATTATAAATTGTTAATTATAAATGTTCAAGATGTGTACATAACAAGAAAAACTAGATGTGAAGTTTCATCAATGTAGCATCAAATGGTTTTAAATGTAGTAACTGCTTTGAATATGACTTGAAATGGAAACATGTTACACAGGCTAAATGTTGTAGTGCCTTTCTCTCATTTCCATGGTGATAGGAAACAGGTGCAGATGAATTACCCGAACAGTGGAATCCTCTGAGGATGTGATGAGGGTCTGACCGTCATCAGTGAACTGACAGTGGTGAACTGTTCTAGTGTGACCCGAGAGATTCACTAGACAGTTTCCAGACGGAACCTCTAACACCTGGAGAGAGAGAGAGAGAGAGAGAGAGAGAGAGAGAGAGAGAACACAATTTTAGAACTTAAATTCACATAACAGTGATAGAGTAGAATTTGAAGGAAATTATAGAAAAAGAAAATTAAACAAACACAAAAAACAGTATTCTGTATTTAAAGAGGACAAGAAAAATAGAAAAGACATTGGAAGAGAAATTAAAAGACATGAACTTGACTTCTGAATTTCAAATTCTGAATAAAATTAATTAGGCCTGCCCCACAGATCAGGTTGGAAAGCTTCAGAAAGAGAGAAAATTAACAAGCATTTTATCTGATAATTAATGCAATAGCTATAAGACTTCAGACATTTGCACCCCGCACTGACCTCAAAATAACCTTTAGATATCAGCCTGAACCACTCATTACACCCATTTAAATCTACAATCTCATACTTTATCGGTTAACAGGTCCATATTCATTCTCCTTTCTTATGTAAATGTATTTTTAAAGGCCGTTTATAAGAGACGAGTTAGTTCTCAGTCTCCCTCTCAGTCAGGAAGATCAGACTGACTACGGCTCCTCTCCTTATCACATAAAGCTTCAAAATGCAAACTACAAAAGCTACCTGGGGCCACGAGAGCGTACACTGTGTTTTTGGAGAGTAAATTAGAAGTATGTTTGAGCTTCACAAAGCAACATCCAGCACTGTGTAATGCAGATTCAGAGAATACAGAATAACCCAAATAATACATTTGAATCCCAGTGCTGATATACTTATTTGAGTAAAGGGGCATTCACACTGACAGAGATTTGTAGCAAAGCAACCAGAAGTCATTTATTTTTAATAAGCAATAATGATTTGAAACTAAATAATCGACAGACTATTGACAGTGACTCATTGGTATGAGACAAAGTTGAAAAAAGTTTAACTTTATGCAAATGAGCAGTGATGTGATGTAGCAACTGTCAATGTGAGTTAAGACATTGTTCTACATGATTTGTCTCTTCTCACAAACTCTATAGGGATAGTAAAAAAAGGGTCCAAAATTGTTGCCGTTCCCAGAGAGTTTGATTTATTGGACATTTTTACTAACTGAAGAAAATTGTAACAGGAAATTTCTAGTATCCAATCAGTAATAGAAAACTAATCAAATTGTTGTCAGTGTGAAGGACCCATAACACACACACACACACACACACACACACACACACACACACACACACACACACACACACACACACACATCACTTACCATACCTGCACTGTACCTGTCTCTAGCCCTAGTCCCACCACAAAATCATGCTGCAAGTTCAGCAGGCGCAGGGTTCTCCAACCTATGTTCTTCAGAAACTGTTTAACCTTCACTCTTCCTGTCTGACACACACACACACACACACACACACACACACACACACACACACACACACACCTTAGTCCAGCTCTGTATTTTTCGCTGCCATTTCACCTATGGCAAGCTCTACTTCAGGAAAAAAACATGCATGAAATAATCACTGCAGACCTAATGCCTTCACTTTACTCTAACTTGCGTTTTTAGTCTGTGTTTAGTTTTTGCGTTTGCCATGTCTTGCCAGTGCCATTACGTTTTGCCACCCTCTGGTGTTTAATAATGGAACATCCATTACTGCAGATGTGAAACCTTTGTGTAATGCAGATTACAATAAGGGAACATTACTTTGAAGGGTTTCATTCATTTGATCTTCGATTCATTTATCTGCTCTTTCACTCTTCTCTCTGTCCCCATTTCTCCATCTTTCTATATAAGGTGAAGATTAACAATCCCACAGAGATAGAGGAGTGATCTAAATAAAACGATGTTGGTTGAGCGTTAAGAGGTGTAATATATGTAAAAGTATGGACAAGAAGCTCAGGTGAGGCCCGATGTATACACACACACACACACACACACACACACACACACACACACACACACACACAGTTTCATTGCATCAGTCAACCGTTACCTCTGGGCTTCTCCACCAGTAACATACCAGTCACATCCATTATACTACAGGACAATACTCGCTTTCAGCACTGTGACATTCAGAGAAAGGAAAATGGAGAAATGGCATTGTAAAAGGGAAGAGCGAGTAAGAGGGTTAAGTGCAGTTGACAGCCGTGGTAAATCTCATTGCCAAAGGTTCATTTTAACACCCTTAAGCAACCAGCTGGATGTTTTTTCTGCTTAGGATGCCCAAACCAACCAGATGGTCTCAGCCAACACCCTAATAAAACAGATATAATATTAGGATAAGACAGTTGACCATCCAGCTGTGATACCTGTACGTTTCCATTCTCAGTCCCTAGAGCAATCAGAGGAGCATGTTTGCAGATACAAGTACAGCGAATCCTAGACGGAAACTCCTCGCTCTCGAACAAAACAGCTGATCCAGTCCGTACCTGACAATCCACAACACAACACACTCTTAGTACAACACATACAATATGCACAATAGTAATGTGCAAAACTACATATTTTCAAAATCAACTAGTAGTTGTCTTAAAAGGTGCACTCCAATTGCTAACTGTTAAAATATTAAACAGAAAGAGATAGTAAAAGTTGATTAGAATTCTATGATTAGAAATCAAGTACATTCACATCAGTTGAAGACTCACAACAGTCTTAGACAAAAGTTGCTGTATTGTCATTTGGTGCTAGGTGCACATTCATGAGCACCACCATGTTGAGATCAAATGATCAGCCGAATATTGCTTGTATATCTCAACATCTATATTCTCCTTTTTAAGTGGAAGCTCTCACTTGCGGAATGAATTAATTGTGGATTACTGCGAATAGCACATTTCTACAATGGTATCGGTAACTGAGAACTTTTGATTTTGAACGATGCTGCATCTATGCCGCTTGGTGTCATCGCAACGGACACAAATATTACGGAGTGCAACCTTTAAGCTGAAGTATATAATTTATGCGACACTGTAATAAACGGTTTTCAAAAAAATAAACAGTTTTCAAAACAGCTTTCCAAATACACAGTATTCATATTCTGTTCAGTTGTTCAAAGAGTCAGACAGTCATGCCCCCAACTCACACCACCGGTTGAGTAACGTTGTGTGGGCAGGTCTAAGTGGGTCTCAAAACAAACGTAGGAAATTTTATAGCACCACAGAGACAGTCTTTACAGTTTTCGAGAAAATTAACCTATGAATGGCTTACAGTTGTATGCATATTACGCTGGGATAGAAGAAAATATTTCAATACTGAAAACTTTACATAATTCAGCTGTAATATGTTCAAACTGTAATGGAATCGGACAGAATGAAGACTTGTTACGCGTTTTTAGAAGCTGAACTATTTTTATCTTGACAGTCCGTCTTAAAAACGTAACACTTGTGTTGTGAAAATAATTTTAAAAAAAACAGTGTGGGACATGACGCAGTGGCTGAATGTGTGTAGCTGTAGTGGTGGTGCTTTAAAGAAGAGAAATTTAAAGATGCAACTTTTGAAAATCATTTAACGCTGTCTGTTTTTGGACAACTAATCAACCATAGTGACATCCCTAATTTAAAAACAGTGCATGATACATAGAAAAATAAAATGTTCAGACTGAAACCAAAACTCTTTTTTGCCTTTAGAGATCGAACACAGTCTGTGCAGGTGTCTGGTGGGCAGTACCTGTAATCGGTTTCTGCTGTCGGGTGCCACTATCATAACATCACTCTGGGAGAAGAGAACATCAGAGTCTCTCTTCAGAGCCACTACAGAAGAGGTGTGAACCCTGTCTGTCTCCCATAGCTACCCAAAGTTGGGAACACATGTAGTGACACCAGGTCAATATTTGCAAAGAATAACTGCAAAATTATAGCAACAGGATCAGAGGTACCAGAACTATCTTACCCGGATGGTCTGATCATCAGAGGTGGACAGGAGAAGTGAACCATCAGGAGAGAACTGCACACAGTGAACCCAGCTCAGGTGACCATTGCATTCAGCTTTCTTCTTACTGGTCTCAAAATTCCACAGCTGAAAACCAAACAAACACTCTTTAGTACCACTTTTTCTTTTTGTAAAAAGAATAGTAAATATGATAAGATACGGTATTGTACACTAACTTGAGATGCAGTCTCCAGTTCTTATATACACAGTTGAAGTCAGAAGTTTACATACACATTAGCCAAATACAGTTAAACTCAGTTTTTTACAATTCCTGACATTTAATAATAGAAAACATTCCCCATCTTAGGTCAGTTAGGATCACTAATTTATTTTAAGTATTTAAATGTCAATTCACATCCTGTCACCACCCCTGGAGTCATGAGTTCAAATCCAGAGTGTGCTGATTGACTCTAACCGGGTCTCCTAAGCAACTAAATTGGTCTGGTTGCTAGGGAGGGTAGAGTCACATGGGGTAACCTCCTTGTGGTCACTATAATGTGGTTCACTCTCAGTAGAGTGCATGGTGAGTGGTGTGTGATGCCACAGAGAATAGTGTGAAGCCTCCACATGTGACACGCTAAACAAGCCACATGATGAAATGTGCGGATTGACGCGGAGGCATCTGAGATTCGTCCTCCGCCACCCGGATTTAGGCAAGTCTTTACAACGCCACGAGGATTTGGGATTTGGGCATTCCAAATTGGGGAGGAAAAAAAATTAAAAATAGAATGTGTAATGTCAGATGATTTATATATTTCATCACATTGCCAGTGGGTCTGAAGTTTACATACAATTTCATAGTATTTGGTAGCATTGCCTTTAAATTGTTTAACTTGGGTCAAACGTTTTGGGTAGCCTTCCACAAGCTTCTCTCAATAAGTTGCTGGAATTTTGGGCCATTCCTCCAGACAGAACTGGTGTAACTGAGTCAGGTTTGTAGGCCTCCTTGATCACACACGCTTTTTTAGTTCTGCCCACAAATTTCCTAGCAGATTGAGGTCAGGCCTTTGTGATAGCCACTCCAATATATTGACTTTGTTGTCCTTAAGCCATTTTGCCACAAATTTGTAGGTATGCTTGGGGTCATTGTCCATTTGGAAGACCCATTTGCGAAGAGCTTTAACTTCCTGGCTGATGTCTTGAGATGTTTCTTCAATATATCCACATAATTTTCCTTCCTCATGATGCCATCTATTTTGTGAAGAGCACCAGTCCCTCCTGCAGCAAAGCACCCCCACAACATGATGCTGCCAACCCCATGCTTCACAGTTGGGATGGTATTCTTTGGCTAGAAAGCATCTCCTTCCTGAGTGGTATGATGGCTGCATGGTCCCATGGTGTTTATACTTGCGTACTATTGTTTGAACAGATGAACGTGGTACCTTCAGAAGTTTGAAAATTGCTCCCAAGGATGAACCAGACTTGGAGGCCCACAATTCTTTTGAGGACTTAGCTGATTTCTTTGGATTTTACAATGATGTCAACCAAAGAGGCACTGAATTTGAAGGAAGGCCTTAAAATAAATTTCCAATTCAGTACACCTCCTTTCCGAAGCTACTTGGCTAAATGTCTAAAAGAGACATAATTTAAATGGAATTTTCCAAGCTGCTTAAAGGCACAGTTAACTTAGTGTATGTAAACTTTTGACCCACTGGAACTGTGATATAGTCAATTAAAAGTGAAACAAGCTGTCTGTAAAGAATTGTTGGAAAAATTACTCGTGTCATGCACTAAGTAGATCTCCTAAACAACTTGCCAAAACTATAGTTTGGTAATATTAAATTGTGGATTGGTAAAAAAAAAATAGTTTTAATGACTTCAAACTAAGTGTATGTAAACTTCTGACTTCAACTGTAAGAATATGATACATTTCATAGTGTCAATAGTTTCAGACTTTACAAATATTCCAAAATGTGGAGAAAGTAATAATAAAGAATGAGTAGGTATGTTTTGTACCACAAATGTAGGGGATATAACAAACTTTGAAAGGACACTTAAATTTTAATATATGCCTCTTTACAGTCTTAACATGAGAAAATAAAATTCTTCTTCCAAACGCATTTCATGCCTTGAATTTGAACACGTGTGAGTGTTGTCTGTCATGTGATGTACCTCTACAGTGTAATGGGAGAGAGCGACAGCCAGCAGATTGGTGTTGGGACATGCGTGGCAGTACTGTACTGTGCTCAGACGACCAGTCCTCATCTCCAAAAGCATGTCTGACGTAGCTACATCAAACACCTACACACACATAAAACACAATTACAACATACACTGTAATACCGACCATGATAGTAGAGGAAACACACAATCTTTCCTTACAGTTTGAAAATATATTGTTATAAAAAGCTGGGATAGTTAATATTTTATGATCATGTTTTATTTTAATAGTGCATCCAATTACATCATTACTAGACCTTTTTATTTTTAATACAGGGCTATATTTCACACACACACACACACACACACACACACACACACACACACACACAAAAATGTACTTACAAAAACTGCATTTCTAGCAGCACAAATGACCCGCGTGCTGTCAGACGACCAGGTGCTGCATTTCACAATGGCTTTAACTTCATTGTCACTCTCTGGGAAATAACTGTTTACATCGATTGATTTCCACTCGTTCGCAGATGACACCTCGAACACCTGACAAATAAAAAGACAGAAGTGCTATAAGAACCCACTTCCACCTTTATTGATAGTTTCCCATTATCCAAAGATGATCGGTTTCATCCTTACATTTTAAGGTGAAATATAAGAGGCAGAACATTGTATTCTAGATCAGTGTTCTTGTTATAAAAAAGTTATATACATTAAACTTCATACATTAGCGTCAGTCACTTCACTGTATGAAGAGAAGATGCAGTAAAAGTGAATGGTGACTGGGGCCAACATTCTGCTAAACATCTCATGCTCCATGGAAGAGGGTCAAACGGGTTTCAAATGGCATGAGTGTGTACAAATTACGACAGATTTTCAATTTTAGGTGAACTATCCCTTTAAAACCTCATGGGTAGCCAAGAACAAAAGCTAACCTAGAAGTAATTTAGACATCCCCACCTTTAAGGTGCCGTCACTAGATGAAGTGGCGAGGTAGGCGTCGTTGGTAGAGAAGCAGCAGTGATTGACAGGTTCCATGTGGCCAAACATAGTGTTCTGAGAGGTTGTCTTGTTCGGGTTCCATAACTGCATGTAAGGTGGAGATGGAGAAAAATTTGTATTGAAGATGTCATATCACGTTTTTCTTGATCTTTTGAGATTTTTGTACTGTACGTATTAGAAGTCAAAAACCTTCCTCTCCAGTGACAGAACCCACTTCATTGAAAGGAAGCTGCAAAAACAGCCCATTCAATACTTCTTTGTTACCGTGGGTTAATAAAGAGAATGATGGATAGATCCTATTTTTCCAACATTTCAACAGGTGGCAAGTTTAAGGTCCCTGATCGTTTCAGTGCGAAATTTAAATTTGAGCGGCACATTTCAGCATGAATGTTTTATGAATTGGCCACAGTGCATTGCAGATTAGAGGTAGATTGATATATCGGTCTGATATATTGATGCTTTTTTTTTTTTTTTTTTTAACTATCGTTATCTTAAAAAATTCCTGCCAATGGTTGCTTCTCTTTTATTCCCTTTATTTACACACACTTAGGTTGAAGCATTTAAAACTCATTTTTTAACCACTCACAGATTTAATGAGCAAACTGTAGTTTTGGCAAGTCATTTAGGACATCTACTTTGTGCATGACATGAAAAATTTTTCCAACAACAGTTTACGGACAGATTGTTTCACTTTTTAATGACTAGATCACAATTTCAGTGGTTCAGACGTTTACATACACCAAGTTAACTGTACCTTCAATTAGCTTGGAAAATTATAGAAAATTATGTCAAGCCTTTAGACAATCAGCTTCTGATAGGAGGAGTACTGAATTGGAGGTGTACCTGTGGATATATTTTAAGCCTACCTTCAAACTCAGTGCCTCTTTGCTTGAAATCATGGGAAAATCAAAAGAAATCAGCCAAGACCTCAGAAAAAAAATATTGTGGACCTCCACATGTCTGGTTCGTCCTTGGGAGCAATTTCCAAATGCTTGAAGGTATCATGTTCATCTGTACAAACAATAGTATGCAAGTATAAACACCATGGGACCACGCAGCCATCGGAAGGAGACTCATTCGGTCATCTTTGATGCGAAAAGTGCAAATCAATCCCAGAACAACCGCAAAGGACCTTGTAAAGATGCTGGAGGAAACAGGTAGACAAGTATCTATATCCACAGTAAAACAAGTCCTATATCAACATGACCTGAAAGGCTGCTCAGCAAGGAAGAAGCCACTGCTCCAAAACCACCATAAAAAACCCAGACTACAATTTGCAAGTGCACATGGGAACACAGATCTTACTTTTGGAGAAATGTTCTCTGGTCTGATAAAACAATAATTAAACCGTTTGGCCATAATGACCATCGTTGTGTTTGGAGGTAAAAGAGTGATGCTTGCAAGACGAAGAACATGCTTTGCTGCAGGAGGGACTGGTGCTCTTCACAAAATAGATGGCATTATGAAGGAAAATTATGTGGATATACTGAAGCAACATCTGAAGACATCAGCCAAGAAGTTAAAGCTTGGTCGCAAATGGGTCTTCCCAATGGACAAAAACCCCAAGCATACCTCCAAAGTTGTGGCAAAAAAGCTTAACGACAACAAAGTCAAGGTATTGGAGTCACAAATGTATATATGTATATATGAATAATGTACTAATGTAATGTACTTTAATTAACCACTTCTCTCACCAACATTGGTTGGCGCTGTGGATGCATGACATTGTTAACGGATTCAGTCATTATTTGAAGTGATTGTATTGCTTTAGAAGACTTGGAATGTATGTTTCTATGTATGTGTGCAAATGTGTTTTTTTTATTTTTTAATCTAGATGTTGTCGTTCATGCAAAGTGCTCATTTTACAATGAGAAAAACAGGTTAAAAGGTTGAAGGTTGAACTAAAATTCTAAATGTTAAGTATTACTCATTTTCTTATAGTGTTAGAGTAATCAACTACAAAATTGACTCGAAATGCCCATCCCTAATCTTATTTCACATTCCAAGAGGGTGTTTATTTGAAGAAGTCTTAAAGGCACAGCTGCAAAAATTGAATGCTTAATTCTAATAGACAGTGAAAGAAGGGAAATTGATCACACACACACACACACACACACACACACACACAGACACACACACACACACACACGGTTTCACACAAATGCACCCAAGAAAAAAAAAAAAAAAAAAAAAAAAACCCTGTATATAGTTGTTATTTATGTCCCAAAAACTATCCGAGAATGGTCCCTTTTAAAAAAAAAAAACACAGGTGTTTAGTTTGCTAGAAACGTCTTGTCACATCTGCTGCAACATTCTCTAAATCTTATTTCAGGATGTTTCTTTCACTCCTCACATGGAGATATTCCACAAAATGCCTTTTTGTGTTCACGCCTCCACTGATGGGGGTTCTCTTGTTACTTGCTCTTTCATTCTGTTTCACACTGGCAGATGAATACAGCTCCACTGCAGACTCCTGTTGCCACACTCCTACAGATCTAGCACAATTTTTAACAAATTTCACAAGCTGTAAAATTGCATGGCTGCCCTGTTCCCCTCTGCGGTTCTGAGTAAGCATCCTACCAGCTCTCATTCTTATTACTCATATTCACTAAATCTGTTTCTAAAATGAAGAGGAAATCGAGGGTGAGAAAATTAGATTTTTAGGTATCAGTTTTTTTTTTCACCTTGGTATTGTTGAATTTGTCATTAGAGCAGGTGGCCAGCAGGACGCGTCGACCGGTGTTGGTGAACTGGCAGTGGTTTATCTGTTCATCATGTTCCTCGGCAAACACTTTGCTCAGAGAACCTTGCTCAACATTCCACAACTACCAAAACACACACACACACACACACACACACACACACAAAAGTGGGCAGTTGAAGTTTAAGCAAACAGTGACATCAGCCAAAAAGGAAAGTAATTTCAGAGGCTGAGCACGTTTTAAAATTTTGATAAGGGAATATAAATAATTTTTCTTTAGAAAAATGTGCACTGATGAATAATGCACAATAAGACCATGAATGTGTATCAAGAACATAAAAAGGACCACATTTAAAATGTCATGTTGTATTTAATGTAGAGCTGTCAGAATTAACGCATTAACGTTTGCAATTAATTTGAAACATTTAACACATTTATTATTCTTAAATCGCAATTAATGCATTAACCGTTAATACAGCATAATCCAGCAACCTTTGTAATATGACTGCCAGGAGTCATTACACTGATGCACACTTCACAATAGTGCTTCTTTTTAAGTGATAAAATGTTGACGAAAGGACCTCTTTAAGCAATTGAAGTACAAAACATGCCCAGATGGGACTTGTGATAGAAATCAAGTATTTTTCTGCCTAAGTGAGGTGCTTTTTAATTACCACAGAAGCACGTCAATTCTTAACTATCACCAAAACGCAGAATGAGATGTTTTTGTCAGCAAGTGCTTTTCATGTGGAGTTCAAAGTGGCTGAACTCGGCGCCCTGATGTGAATCATGGACTGCTTCACAACTGCTGTAACAAAGCGGATAGCCACAGTCTGAATAATATTGTGGAGGATAGGAGTTTAAGAGATTTAATGCCCATTGCAATGAACATGCAACCTATGGGGACATCAGTTCTTTCAATTAGTCAACCTCTAATTGGTGAAATTTTAGTGCATTTCTATCTTTATACTATGGAAGGCTTTGTTTGGAAAATGTTAATAAAGCATTGTATTGATACATATTGTTTTGTTTTCTTTCCAAGATGGAAATAAATACAATTTGACAGGAAAAGTAGTATACTTGGGAGTAAAATTTCAGCACATTCAAAATCTGTGAGTAATCGCGATTAACTAAAAAAAACGAATTATTAGTCATGATAAAAAAATATATATATTGACTAACAGCACTAATTTAAAGTCAACATGAACTCAAAATTGACTTGATTTACATGATTAATAAATGTTCATAGGCTTAATGGAATAATCAGAGCAAAGCATCATCAAGATGATATAACCAAAGCCACATGGGCGGGGAAAAATAATATAAACCTATAATATCCCAGCCATCTTTTCATTATCCAATCAAAACCTGAAGAATGAAATCTAGTAGCATGCTACTTTAAATCTCGAAGAATTTTCTATGTGAAATTATGGAAGTTAAAAGTGCTGCGAATGCCGTTTCATGTTGTCTTTAAAAAGAAAGATGAACAGAAATAGAGACACTGACCTTCACTTTCCTATCACTGGAGCAGGTTGCTATGTAACGGTCGTCGGGGGAGAAGGCACAGCACAGAACATCATCATCATGAGCCTGTAGCTCTAGAAGCTTCTCTCCCGAGGTCGTCTTAAACACCTATAGGAGGACAGAGAGGAGAGAAGAAAAAAATATTTGCATTGAAATAAAAATATTTGACAGTCTTAAAAGGAATATTCCGGGTTCAATACAAGTTAAGCTCAAATCAACAGCATGTGGCATAACGTTGATTACCACAAAAAAATAATAAACTAATTTGTAATTTCTTTTAAAAAAATAAATACAAAAAAAATCAATGTTACATTGAGGCAATTACAATGGAAGTAAATGGGGCCAATTTTTGGAGGGTTTACAGAAACGTATAATTTAAAAGTACTTAAATCTCATGCATTATTTGAGCTGCAAAATTATTTATATCATTATTTTTACAGTCATTTTAAGGTTTGTTGATATTACAACGTCATTGCAACAAAGTTGTAAAATTCGCTATAACTTTACACAGAAAAGGTTAACAAGTGATTTTATCACACTAAAATCATGTTAACACGTATATTGTTTATGTCTTGTGAAATATTATTTTAACGTTTACAGATTGACCCCGATCACTTCTACTGTGCTTTTTTTCAAGAAAAGGAGGGGCAAGTCAAAATAACATTGTGGTAATCAATACTATGCCACACATGCTGTCGATTGAGGTTGTACTGAACCTGGAATATTCATTTAAATCAGTCATATACACGTAATATTTTGTACAGAGTGTCAAGTCAAACAGCAGGACACATGAATATTTACCCGCAGTGTCTTGCTGGCTCCACAGGAGGCGATTTTGCTCCCATTTTTGGAGAAACAAGCATAATATATGGACCCCTGGTGAGGATGCATGACCAGCTGAGACAAACTGTCCTGACTGTTTTTGTTACTAGAGGCAAAACGGACACAGTCTGCTTTCAATCAAAATCTCATCTACAAGAAATGTACTGTGAGTGGAAATGATAAGCAAGCGAGATACATACACCCAGTCCAGATAGAGCTGCCCCCTAGTGGCTCTGTTCTGCGCCTGCATCAAGGCCTGCCTGTAAACTTCAGAGCAGGCAGGCTGAGACAGAGCCAGCTGCACCACATCAGGAAATGGCCTCTGCTCCAACTGATGCCCGTTCAGAGAGAGGAACTCCTGAAACTGCAGTCTCACCTCACTATTCTGTGCACAATTCAACAAAATATTTAATATTAATCAATAAGAAATACCATTACCACATCTTGCACAGAGTTTGTAAGAAACAGTATACAGTATTTTCTCTTTGATGATAGGGTAGAATAAGTTGGGGACATGATGAAAGCCAGATTTACACCTGCGTTTCCTGCAAGAGCACCACAACTCAATGTATCTGGAGCATTTGCTCGCTAAATGCCAAGCCACAGCTCTGACAAATTTAAGTATTAAGTAAAAACATAAGTATTTTTTACAACAACAACAAAAAAAATCCACGATCCACAAATACAAATCATTACAGCTGTCCTTAAATGGGAAAATGACAGTGATGGATTTTGAAGTACCTCTTTGTCTAATATTTCACCATATTCCACATAGTCATTGATGAGATGGGCAGATCCCATCATCTGAGCTTTCTCTTTGACCCAGTCCAAGGAAAACATAAGTGAATAAAGCTCCTGAAAAATAAAATGAGGAGAAATAAAGTCGAATTTAGCATTAAAGATCCTACCCAAGTTCTAGAGGAGTGTAAATGTCAGCTTAGGTCATTCTGTAGTGTCACCTTAGAAAGGCCTGCTTTAGCCATGTGATACGGGAGGTAGTGATACCAGTACAAACACTCTTTATCTCCAGAGCTGGGTGCGCCTTTCATATAGAACCGCTGGTATTGAACGACCATCTTTTTATGCAGCTCCTAGAAGAAAGTATTGGAAGTATTTTGAAAACATCCCTCAGAAGATAAAAATCACACATTGTCTCTTGCAGTTTCATAGCACACAAACATGCAAACTCTTTGGTGGGTTTCCCTAAACTGGGACACATGACTCACGGTCAACATATCACGGTTCTGTTCAGTGAGAAAGTCCAGTTGCAGATCATGAAGGTAATATAGGTACGGCCGCTGATTACAGTCCCGAAACAGCAGAGATTTATTCACAAACTCCTGTAGCACATCCTCCACCTCCTCCAACTCAAGACCCCACAGGACAGACAGAACCTACAGTTTGAATAAAGTTTGAATATAGAGCTTTCCAGCAAATCTTTCCAAATTCACATTATTTAATCAAATGAGTTAAAGCTAAGGTGTGTAACTTGTGCTACTAGTGTCAAACAGAGTTGATGTAATGATACTTTCAAACAGGTTTCCCTAAACACTCCATCCTAGAGGTCTCCAACCTGACCCGGGGCTGACGGGACAAGAGAAACCGCTGGGTTTCGGGTCCGGTTTGGGCTTACAAGTGAAGAAAAAATAAACAGGACTACCACACTTGTTGGTGTTTTGCATCTGCTCTGTTTTTCCATTGTTTTCCTATGTAAAACACGTGCTGACCGGACATTGACCGTTGCACCGCTTCTCGTGGTTTCTTTCTGCACCAGCTAAAGCTTTGGCGCTTGATAAACGGTAAGCCAATGGTTTTTTTCACTTCTGCTCTAGAGTCAAGCGGCCACCATGCCTTGTTAAAACTGTGTAAATTAACTGTTACGAATGTTGCCTACGGTGCTTACGTAAAATACAACACGATGCAATAAAACATGCTTGGAGAAGAAATTATAAAGAGAGCGAGTAATTTTGGGTTAGGTTCAGGCTTCAAATCTGACAGTACTGTTTGGGCTGTGTAGGATCGGGGTCACACATCTCAGGTATGTGTCGGGTTTAATTTTAAGGCCCGTGCAGACCTCTCCAGATAGCACACGTAAACCTTCAAGATGTTTTAGATCTTTTCATCTTATAAATAACTAATAAGTTCAGATGTACAAACATTCGAAATCATAAACATCTCCAAAGACATCTGCTGAATGTCTTATTGACATCCGAGAGACATACATCTTACAGATGTAAAAATACGTCTTCTAAATGTATACTCATACATCAAATAGACGTCTGGGAGATGTTTGTGTGCTATCAGCATCTTCTCCCTTCCATCTGTAATTGGTAAGCCAAACAAAAAGACCTGCCCCAACCTCAAGTCATTGACTGAGCCAATGTTGCTGTCCATATGCTAAAAAAAAAAAACTTTAAAAAAAACTTAAAAAAAAAAAAAAAAAAAAAAAGCAATATTTTAACAGCACCAGAGAAACACATTGTTAGTATTTTCAAATCAACCTACATGTGCCTTTTTTATAATTGTCTCTGCATATTAACACAAAATGACACACTTCATCTTAAACACAACCAAAGATTTTGACAGCCTATTGCAAACAACACTTAAAGTGGATTAATTATAAAGAAATAATAAATAATGGATAGAACATCAAAATAGATCATCACTTTAATAGTTGGTGACAGTGATTTTGAGGCTGACCTTAGCAGGCACTTTAACGTCTTTCTGCATGACACTTAGGTCTCTGTACAGATTTCGGTGTTCATCTTCCAGGACCTGCAGGCTGGCATCCATGGCCTGATCCAGAGCATCATAGTCATAGGATGAAGACTTACAGATCCGTTTGAACTGCTTCTTCTGCAGCTGCCTCAAGTAGTAGCCCCATCGGTCTGGAAAATCTCTCAACAGAGCTCCGATCAGAGACACCACGAGAGGAGAGCCTACAGGAGGAGAAATGTTTGCAGTGGGTGCATGTATTGTTAGTGTAGCCAGCTAAGTATTCAACTTGACCCTTTGTGCTATAGAAATGAATGATACCTCAAATTGCGTGGCTTGTTGAGTGCGATTACGTACGCAATCAGACTTGTGATTTTGGCGTGAACATTTTTTTTTTTAATCTCAGATTTTCAGGAGGGATTGAGCCATTTCAAGGGGCCACAATAACAGAAACTTGGGCCAGTAAGCAAACCTAAAAAGCACCCAAGACACTCGAGCAACTGCATAGCAACTCATTGAAAAGAACTCAGAACTCTATAGCAACCGCATAGTCATAGTTTTGCACAGGCAAACCTTTTCCGTTAAAATCTAGTATCTAACAATTGGGCATAAATGTATTTATTTGTTATTTAGGTGTATTTAATTAAAAAACAAATGTGTAAATAGTCAAATTTGAA